>SJYW01012341.1:70209-81496 GCA_006410735.1 Raphicerus campestris | reverse complement strand
GGACGCCCTCTGAGATGGGGGGACGCCCTCCGAGATGGGGGGACGCCCTCTGTGATGAGGGGGATGGAGGCCTGGTAGGCCCTGGTGGAGGACATTTATGGTGGAGAGTTACCTCTGCTCCCTGCTGGGTCAGGGCCTTGGTGAGACAATGTGGATGGCGGGGTCTAAGTCCACAGTGCTCCAACAGTGTAAACCTAAGAATGGAGGCCATGCATGTTGATTTGAGCGCAGTTAGTCAGGGATGGACTTGACTCCTGGCCTCGCCAGGTGTTCAACCTTTGGGAATGCCTTCACTGCAGGGGGGCCCAGAGACCTCATTTGTCATGGGATTGTATACAGGGTAGGCATGACTTACCCAGAAGAGATGAGAAGTTCAGGAGATAACGCATATCAAACACCAGCTGCTACAAGTTCTTTACACACAGTGCATGCTAAGTCACATCCTGTCCAACTGTCCAACCCTTTGTGACCCCATGGACTGTAGCCCTCCAGGCTCTGTCCATGGAATGTTCCAGGCAAGAATACTGGAGTGGGCTGCCATGCCCTTGTCCAGGGGCTCTTCCTGACCCAGGTACTGAACCCGAGTCTCTTCTCTCTCCTGCATTGGCAGGTGGCTTCTTTACCACTGGCACCGCCTGACAGGTGTGCAAAATATGGTAACTGTCAACTGTTGGTTCTTTTAATTTTTAGATATTTATATACTTATTTGGCTGCTCCGGGTCTTAGCTGCAGCCTGTGGGACAACTTGTAAATTCTCAGTAGCAGCATGTGTGATCTAGGGGTCAAACCTGGGCCCCTGTATTGGGAGCACTGAGTCTTAGCCCCAGACCACCAGAAAAGTCCCTGTCAGCTGTTAACCGGGAGAAGCACATTGCTGGAGCTCTTTGAGGAGATCTCAATCTGGCCATCAACCTTCATCCCTGGATGGGATTCAAGAATCTGGTTGTGCCCGTGGGGTGACGCCTCAGAGAACGCCCCCACCCAGGTGGGCAGTGACCTAGGAAGGTGAGAGCCCCCCTGTAGAATGGGGCGTCAAGGACCCAGCTGCTCAGATTGCTGGGGGCCTCTGTTAGTGGGTCAGTGTCAACGGTGCGAGAGCTGCGTCTGCTTCTCGTCCCTGCACTCTCGGTAGAGCTCGCCTGGGACTTCCTGGTGGTCTGGTGGTTAGGACCCAGTGCTTCCACTGCAGAGGGCATTGATGTAACCCTTGGTTAGGAAACTAAGATTCAGCATGCCGCGAAGTGTGGCCAAAAAAGAAAAGAATAAAAAGCTTTTGCCCCCCGGAGTGGCATTTCTTAGACATGCCACCCTTTTTTACTTGGCTACTCAGAGTGACAGTTATCTCATGTCAAGGAGGCCTTGGGGTATTTTTCAAACACTTGGCATCAAAGTGAACTACAGTATCAGTCGTGGGATTAGTTTCTTCATAAGAAAATAAAAGTAGGATAATAATTGACCCTACCTTACCAGGTTGTAAGGCATTAAATGTATTAACTCACATTCATATACTTAATACACTTAGAGTAAGGGATGATTATTGGTTCTGTGGTTCTTACTGTGATTATTCTTTCATCTTTTCCTTCCATGCCCCCATCCTCTCCTTCCACCCCCTGCCTTTGATTTGGGTTCTAAGAAGTTTCCAGGAAGGCAGGGGATTGTTGGGTCTGTCGTAAGAAGCTGGGTTCATCCTGTCCATCCTCCCGCCACCCGCCACCCCCTCGCTGCCCTCCATTCTGATGGGTTGAGTCAGCCCAGTTTTCTAACTGTGTGCCTGGCAGAAAACACATCTTGCTCCACATAAGGTTGGTTCCTACCCTTGGAGGAGCTGGTGAGAGAGTGTCCTCATCCGACCTTGAAGGACAGGCCTCCAGGCAGAGAGGAAATGAAATGAACAGAACACAGGGCATCTCTGGGCCTCAGGAGAACTCTCATAAATACCCTCCAGTTTCTTTTTTGGGATTAAGGATGGAGATCATATCACCGGGAAAAACCAGGCTTCTTCTTGACCCTCTCACCCACTCTTCCTTTCTTCTAGAAAGATGGGGGTGTCCTGTTGACCCTGGGGCACAGCCCACCTTGGGCCTTCCTCACTGTGAGCTTGGCCCCACTGTGGCTCACAGTCAGAGGTCACTTGGCCCTCAGCCCCGTGCCCTCTGCTTTGCAGCACCTCGGCAGGGCTCCAGCCAGGTTGTAATTTCCTTTCCACCCCAGCCCACCCCCCCACTTCTGTTGGATGTTCTGAGGTCAAGTTTGGATCACATGGCCACATGCATAATTTCCAAGTTCTGTAAGATTGCTGTCCCTTCCCTGAATCAGGCTACCATCAGGCGGCTCCCTCCCCTCTGCTGATAGAGATAACAGCTATAAAAACACACTTTGAGGGGAAAACAGGAGGAGAGGTGTGTGGCTCATCCCTGCCGGCAGGGATGGCGCTCATGGCAGCGGAGACCTCTGGCCTGCGCTGAGCTGCCCTCTGTTCCTGCACTCTGTTGGCCATGCCTCGCAGGGGCCATGCCAGCTGGCTTGGCCAGGTTCCGAAAGCTGCCTGTCTCATAAATGGAAACGCCAGACAGGACGTTTGAGAGCCTGGCCATGGTTTCTGCATGGGACAAGGTTTTTCTCAGTATACCCAGCAGGTCTTTCCTGTCCAACATATTTCATTGTGGGGTCCACAGATTCGGGACGCTCTGTCCGTTTTCCTGTAACTCTCCTACCATTAAAGGGGCTATTGACCATGTCCTTGACCATGTTGGACCTTTCTGCACGGCTGCCCGGTCTTGGGGTGCTTTTATTTCTCATTTCATCTGCACAACCACAGACGTCATTATAGATGAGAATGTTGAGGCCAGTGACCTACTCAAAGTCACAGAGGTTGTTAGAGGGTAGGAAAGTAGTTCAGGTCCCCAAATGTCTGGTCTAGTGCTTTTCTAAAGAGCTACATAATGTCCCTAGGGGAATAGCTGGGGTTATATGTGCAAGGGCCTTGGGGATGTGGGACTGGGGCTAGTTTACCAGGAAGCCCTAAGTGAACTGGAAATTGGGTACTGTGCCGTGAATGGGAGGGAAACTCATCCCTCCTCACTGATGCTGGGGCCACAGCAGCCTTCTGGTGGTCCTAGGAACCCAGCAGATAATTGCAGCCTCTGACCTCTGGAAGGAGACTTCCATACCAGAAGAGCATGGTCACCTCCCCCTACTTCCCAGAGCTGGCCAGTGCCGGTCCAGACAGGTGAGAACCAAAGACATTCCCCGAGGACTCAAGGATGAGGCCAGGTTGTCTCTCTCCCTTCTTCTGTTAGTCAGGCCTCCCACCTTGCTTAGACTCTCTGCAGGGCCTCCTTCCTCTTCATTTAGCATGGCGACTTACCCTGTAGGGTGGGCAACTATAGTAGCCCCGTCCCCAGGCTCACAGTGGAGGCTGGGGTTTGCAAGGTGCTAGGATGTTCTTTACCTGCATCCCTAAGAGCTGGTCTCATCTGGTCTCCTTCCCCTGTGATCCATCTGACTGTGTATTAGCAAGAGAGACTTCAGGTCTTCAAGAAATGAAACAGGCTGTGGGCTTTGCTTTGTCTCCCCCCATCCCGGGCTGAGCACCTGGCATGTAGTAAGGGCTCCGGTCGTTGTTCCTCTGATCTTCTTTATTCCTCACAACAATTCCAAAAGCCAGGTGTGGCCCCCACCTCACAGTGAAGGGACCAGGCTTAGAGGACAAGGCTGCCTGACCGCAGAAGCCAGTTGCAGTGTCGGGATTTGTAATGTGCACGTCTGTCCACTCTCAAAGTTGGGTTTTTTCCTGCTACAACACCCTACTTTTCCCTCTGCTGTGCTGTTCACCCCAAACCAAGTTGATTTCTAGAGTTCCTCACTTCTATTAAAAATTTTTTTTTAAATTTTCTTTGTTGATTTGCAGTGTTGCTATTCAGGTGTAGAGTGAAGTGATTCGTTATATATACACGTGTGTGTGTATACACATGTATATATTCATTCTTTTCTCATATAGGGTATCCCAGGATATTGAGTAGAGTTCCCTGTGATATGCAGTAGATTCTTGTCGATTATCTGTCTTACATACAGTAGTGTGTGTTCATCCCAAGCTCTTGATTTGTCCCTCCTCCTCATGTTTCCCCTTTGGTAACTAGAGTTTGTTTTTGATACCAGACACCCTGAAGGAGGCCCTGCAGAGAGTCTAAGCAAGGTGGGAGGCCTGACTAACAAAACAAAATTTATTTCTGTTTTGTAAGTAAGTTCACTTGTTTCATTTTTTAAAAGATTAGATTCTACATGTGAATGTCATATGGTATTTTTCTTTCTCTCAGACTTACTTCAGTTAGTATGATAATCTCTAGGTCCATCCATATTGCTGCAGATGATATTATTTCATTCTTCTTTATGCCTAAATAATATTCGTGTGTGTGTGTGTGTGTGTGTGTGTGTGTGTGTGTTTTCCCCTATCCATCCCTTTGTCAGTGGACGTTTAGTTTGACTCTTTGCCCTGGTTATTGTAAACGGTGCTGCTGTGAATATTTGGGTGCATGTATCCTTTGGGATTATGGTTTTCTCTGGGGATATGCCCAGGAGTAGTATTGCTGGATCATATGGTAGTTTTCTTTTTAGTTTTTTAAGGAAAAAACTGGAATGCTGGAATTCATTTTTATTAATTTTTAAATTTTTAATAGAAGGATAATTGCTTTACAGTATTGTGTTGGTGTCTGCCAAACATCTGTAAGAATCAGCCATAGGGACGCCTATGTCCCCTCCTTCTTGAAACCTCCCTTCCACCTCCCTCCCCATCCCACCCTCTAGGTTGTTACAGAACCTCAGTTTGAGTTCTCTGAGTCCTACAGGAGATTCTTATCAGCTATCTATTTTCCATATGGTAATATATGCTTCCNGTCAGGAAAGTGCACCTGTCCGGGTGTGTCTGCTCCATGTTCTGGAAGGCCCCGCCCCAGAAAGGCGGCTCAACTGGGAGCCCAGCAAGGCGGAGGCACTGCTAATTCCCAACGAGCTCGCGAGGTTTTCCCGTCTTCCTGACAGTGGAGACGTGCGGAGGAGACGTGGTCAGCGTGTTCACGGACCCGGCAGAGCGCTTCAGGGAATGTCCAGAGAGAAGTTGCCTAGGTGTTCAATTCAGGGGAGAGCGTAGAGGAAGAAGAGAGCTACCCCTGTCTCTTATACACATCTTCACTTTCTGCCATAAGGGTGGTGTCATCCGCATATGTGAGGTTATCGATATTCCTCCCGGCAATCTTGATTCCAGCTTGTGCTTCTTCCAGTCCAGCGTTTCTCATGATGTACTCTGCATATAAGTTAAATAAGCAGGGTGACAATATACAGCCTTGATGTACTCCTTTTCCTATTTGGAACCAATCTGTGGTTCCATGTCCAGTTCTAACTGTTGCTTCCTGACCTGCATACAGATGTCTCAAGAGGCAGGTCAGGTGGTCTGGTATTCCTATCTCTTTCAGAATTTTCCACAGTTTATTGTGATCCACAGAGTCGAAGGCTTTGGCATAGTCAATAAAGCAGAAATAGATGGTTTCTGGAACTCTCTTGCTTTTTCCATGATCCAGCAGATGCTGGCAATTTGATCTTTGGTTCCTCTGCCTTTTCTAAAACCAGATTTAACACCTGGAAGTTCACGGTTCACACATTGCTAAAGCCTGGCTTGAAGAACACACAAGCCCCACCCATCTACACAAGCCCCGCCCATCCACACAGGCCCTTTCCATCCACATGCAGGCCCCACCTATCTACATATTGGCCCCGCCCACCCACACGGAGACCCGGCTCATCAGCAGTGGGCTCTGGGATCCTGGCACCGACACCCCCATTCTGGCTGAGCCGACCCGTCTCCTCCAGGCCTGCGGGCTCAGACGCTCAGGGAAGGCAGAGACCCAGGCCCTGGTCTCCCCAGGCCCCGCCTCTCAGGCTGCCCTGTTCTGGGGCGGCCGCCCCAGCTTGGGCCCCACCGTCCTGGCGGAGTTATCACAGGACATCCGCGTCAGGAAAGTGCACCTGTCCGGGTGTGTCTGCTCCATGTTCTGGAAGGCCCCGCCCCAGAAAGGCGGCTCAACTGGGAGCCCAGCAAGGCGGAGGCACTGCTAATTCCCAACGAGCTCGCGAGGTTTTCCCGTCTTCCTGACAGTGGAGACGTGCGGAGGAGACGTGGTCAGCGTGTTCACGGACCCGGCAGAGCGCTTCAGGGAATGTCCAGAGAGAAGCTGCCTAGGTGTTCAATTCAGGGGAAAGCGTAGAGGAAGAAGAGAGCTACCCACTGTGTTCAGGTGTTTGCCAAGTAAGGTAGCATTTTGTACACCTAAATCTCTTAATTAGGCCAAGCGACAGGACCAGGGCCTGCCCCCGTGTCCAGCTGTGTGGATCCAGACCCTGAGCTTGACCGTTTCTTAAAGAATACATTCACTCAGAATGCTCAAGAGGAAAAACTGCTCTTCTCAACATCTGGTAAAACTATTGAGCAAAGCTGCCAGGATTTCGACCAGTACGTCTGGAATAATGTCAAACCAAGAAAACAATGAGGTTTATAATGGAAACAGAGACAAAACTTTAATTTAGGATTGTTCCAAAAGCATGAGATGATTCTGTCCTAATATTCTGAAGTTACCGCATCCATGGCTGTTGACATGCAAAATTCCAGAAAGGGGCTACTGCACAAAATCAAATTCCTCCAGGAGTCCGCGTCAGAAAGCGCCACAGGGCAAAAACCAATGAAAACGGCAGCAGCACAGAGACAGTTTAAGACCAGAAGATGGGCTGCATGTAAGAGCCAGCTGAAATCGGGTTCTTAGCTGACATTTAGCTAGGAAAAGGAAAGTAGGATTTATACATTGTTTGAAAAAAAGAAATTACGTCCACATTGTCAACTTGTTCATCTAAAGCTAATTTTAACTAGCCAGGATTTAATATACTTAGAATTTTTGTATTAATTTACCAAACTACCATCATTTTACATTACAGTACTATTGTAGGACCACATCTTACCACAGTGGGGTCCATGCTGGGGACCCCTTGGCCTTGGTATACAGAATGTCACTGTCACTTTCTGAGTAGGAGTTTCCTTTGGTTCTGGAAGACGATCACTGACTTTAAAGTTTGCACGTGTGTGTGTGTGCGTGCGCACAATCATATCCAACTGTTTGTGCACTGTTTATCAAATATTTCCCTTCATCACTGTGCAAGGCTATATGACATCTTACACAAGGTAAGATTATAAATTGATGGGAGTTGGATTTTTTAACACATCTGTACCAATAAAGATGAAAGTTCGAGCCAGCTGTCTTTCAAAGAGGTCACTTCTGAGCACACATGAACATCCCACCTGTTTAGCCCTCATTTAAATTTGTGAATTCTTCCTTGAGTGTCCCTTCACACCAAGTTAGAAAGGACTCAGGAATATTTCATGCCAAAATACAGGGAGTTTTCTCCTAAGTAATCTCACTGGGCCCTGACAAGCCCTCGACAGGCTACTCGGGAAACCCTCCCTCCCTGCGCAGGCAGCCACACGGCTGCAGAGAAGCCTTCGGGCGGTTTCCTGGCGGGCGGCGGGGGCAGGAGCGGGCGAGCCCCCGAGGGCCGCGCCTCGGAGGGCCAATTGCGCCACGCGTGTCGTCCTCCCACGCGGTCCCTCCCACGTCACTGGCCCCTCGGCCACAGTCCCCTCGAAACCAGGAGAGGAGCTCGTGGGGACGAGCCACGGCTGCTGTTCGGTGACTGCAGGCCTCACTGTGGTTATAATCATGAAACGCGTGAACTGGCTCCGGGCTTGAATTTCCACCACGCGGTTTCATCCCCAGCTGTGACTATCACAGACTTGAGCATCAGAAGAGGGAAACTGCCAGGTTTGGATTAATCATATTTGATCAGCGGGCCATTGGAGAATTTATTAGGGCCACTGCTGGTGGTGGGGATGTGGGGTCTCCCTTGACATCTCTAATAGTTCCTGATAGATATTTCTCTAAAATAAAAGATGAACTAATGCGGGAAATCGAAGTCTTGTGAGTTAAAAATAAACATCACATTCGTGTGTGTGTGTGTGTGTGTGTGTGTGTGTGTGTGTGCTTACATCTTTAAGAAGATTGATTCCAAACCAAGAGTATTCTCATGCAACTGTCAAATTGGAGCTTTCCTTTAAATACAATCGAGTGTGCCAGTTTATACAGGGAAGGTTTCTTATCTTTGCCTGCACAAGAAATGGTCTCTTCNGGGAGGGAGCTGGGAGGGGGCTTTGGCATGGGGAGATCGTGTACACCTGTGGATGATTCATGTCAATGTATGGCAAAACCAACACAGTACTGTAAAATAGAATAAAGTATTAAAAAAAAAAAGAAATGGTCTCTTCGAATACAGCTTTTCATGCACAAGGGAAAAAATAGGTAACATTATTTTGTCTAAATAAATTCACTGGTAATTTCAGAAGCAAATTCAGTATTAGAATCAATTAAAATTTAAAGAGACTGATTAATTAAGAGATTCAGTAAATTAGAAAACTGGCTTCTAAAGTGAGGCAATTAGGTTCATCAAAGAAAGAATGGAGGGAGAATATGTGAGTGGCCCTAAAATGGTGAAAACTTGTCTCAATTTCCTAACAAAATGAAGTCACAATTAAGGAAACTCAAACAGCATTTCTGCTCTGTGTCCATCAGACAAGATTAAAACATTCCTGCAGGTCATGTTGTAGATATTCCTACACAAGTATGGGATTGATGTTTTGGTTTAAGTTTGCTTTAAGCATTTTATTGTTATTAGTAACAATCATTTTAATCTTCAGACAGACACCTGAAGCTCTGCCTGACCCTGATGGAAGTCATCCATAAGCATTTCAGGATTAACTGACCTCGTTTTGAAAGACAGGCACTGTGGGCAGTGTCATCACAAGACTAAACCAAAGGTGCCTCCACCTTCCAGAACCTTCTCTACCTCCCAGAACCTTTTCATTCCTGGTCTCAGAAACATCTTTTCCTAGTTACTGCCCTTTATTCTCATCTCACTCTTCAAACCTTTTGGAAACTAGCTTTTGCACTTTATCTTAGCATCCATAACGTCACACACACAAATTCACTTATGATTTTAATAAAATTTTCTGTTCAGCATTGTCTGTCTCAGGCCTCTGGAATTCAGATTCATCCAGCTTCAACTGGACTCAGATCAAAACCCCTGCATTACTCAGATACATGATAGGAGAAATATTTGCGATGAATTGGGCTAACCCACTGTAAATTATACGAGATGATCTAGAAATACTTCCTGTTGTCAGGGGTGAACTGCCAAGAATGACACAGGGTCAGTCTTCACATGGGAAGGCACGCCCCCTGCTCTAAGTGGTCCGTGAGCACATTCGAGCAGAGGCGCAGGCCCCCTGCCACATGGCTCCAGTCCCAGATGCAGTGAGGCCATGGCTACGACATGGGAGGCGAGGTGCGTGGACGTGGAGTGAGAGGCGCTGCCTCTCCCGCAGAGCAGGGCCAGCCCCGTGCATCCTGGCATCTGCGCTTACCGGCCTGCAGCCTCAGAGCTCTTCTAGGCAGCTGCCTCGTTGCCCACTTGACCATTCTCCCCGATTCAATGCAGATTTCAGCATTTATAAAACGGGTGCTTGCATCGAGTGATTTCTCAGGCCCCATCAAGTTCACCAGACTGCCCCCCATAAACCACAGGGGCAGTGGGCTTGAGGGGGGCGCATCAGCTCCCCATGGGGCCTATCCCCGCTGGTCCACAGCAGTGACTTCCGTTCATGGGACCTTCCAAGGGTGCAGCCCTGCTTCCTGCCCCCACCCCCGCCCCCATATATTTTACTCTGTAACAGAGTCTTCCTGGAAAGAATGGGATAACTTGGCTGAGAACCTGCGTCCTGGTCGCTTCCCCCTACAAGGACATCCAGAAAGCTAAGGCTGTCGCCTCGGCAAGGCTGGGGGTTTGAAGGCTGGGGGTATTATTGTGAGCTGAATGGTGTTCTCTCCCCTTGACAAATGCATTCGATCTGAACCCCCGGCACTTGTGAATGTGACTGTTTGCAGAAACAAGGGTTGTGCGCAGTGATCGATTTAAGATGAGGTGGTACTCAATGAGAATGAGAGTGGGCTTCAGATCCAACCACTGACGTCACAGGTTGAACTGTGTCTCCCTAGAGTTCATGAGAGGTGCTACCTCCCTTCCCCTTAAAGAGCAACCCTATTTGGAAATTAGTTATGTTCATCAAGTCACGCAGAAGGAAAGGGAGCCTTTAATCCAAAATGACTGGGTGTCCTCATAAAAAGGGAAGTTTGGGTACAGACACACACACGGGGAACAGCACATAAGACCAGGGCACAGGCTGAGGACCAGCGAGGGGCCAGGGAGCCGCCGGAGCCGGGGAGCCGCCGGAGCCGCAGGCCTGGGCCAGGCTCTGCCTCACGGCGCCGAAGGAGCCGAGCCTGCAGACACCTTGACCTTGAACTCGCAGCCGCCAGCATGCGAGACGGTAAATTCTGTTCTTTAAGCTGCGTGGCTTATGGCAATTGCCTTGGCAGCCCTTGGACTCCAGGACAGAGGCGCTGCCGGGCAATAATGCGGGAGCGAAACAATGAAACGGCAGACTAACTGTTGACGCCACCACATTCAAAGTCCCTCAATCAAACTGACTGTAAAACGCTCCTGCTTCACTTATAAAAGATACATAGAAATTACCGCAAAGAACACACAAAAGGGAAAAGAGAGCCCCATCTGTATGCAGACTGTGCACCACCTGTATGCATATCCTTTGATCATGTGGCAGTGTTTAAATCCCCTCTATACTTTATCCTTTTATGTTTATGACATGGCCAGGTGCACGAGGAGCTCAGTGAAAGCTGAAAGGCACTCTCTGGTAGCACACTTCGCAGACAGGTTTCCGTACTCTGAATATTTTAAAGATAACTTTTGCCCTCAGCCTGGAAAGAGGTGATCAGTTTGAATAAATGATAAAGCTAAAGATGGATCTCTCAGGTCTGCTCTAAGGTCACTCAAGGGGACCCTGCAGAGGTCAGAAGTGAGGGGAGGGGCAGAGCAGGGAGGTGAAGGGCCCCAGAGGGGAGCATAGCTAAGCCAGGCTGTAGAAACCGGCCTCCCTGGCCAGAGACCGCCCTGGAGGAGAAGGTGACTCAGCAGACGGGACCACCTCCAGGCTCCTCCAGCAGAAGCGGACAAGTCAGAGAGAAATGGCAACGGGTCTGCTACGTGCGGCAGAGATCAGTGAGCGGGCGAGAAGGAGGCGGGCAGTTGTGCCCAGGAGGGGCCAGGCCGGCACCACTGC
>SJYW01012341.1:44280-63731 GCA_006410735.1 Raphicerus campestris | reverse complement strand
CACACACACACACACACAGACACACACACACAGGCACACACACACACAGAGACACACACACAGACACACACACACACACACACAGGCACACACACATACACACACACAGGCACACACACAGAGAGATACACACACAGGCACACTCACACACGTGCGCACACTCATGCATCCACCAGCTGCCACCCAGCTGCAAAGAGCCAGGCTCACTACGTTATGCAAAGCCACCCTTCGCCAGTCCTTGACCCCTCATCTTTTCCCTCCTGGGTCTTGAGGTGTCACAGAGAGAGTGGGCTCGGTTGTAAGCCCAAAGCTCCCACACGTTTGTCCAGGCAGCGACAGGAAAAGAAGGCAGGACGCATCCACCGGCCACACATTCTGGGGAGAGACGCCGACGACTGGAAGTGCATCTAAGCCCACGTCCGGTAATAAGGACCGTGTGACGAGCCCAGGGATGCGCCTCCAGGCTCCACAGACTGGAAAGCTGGAGAGCAGTGACTCGGAGGCTGAGGGGAGGAGGGGCGGGCGGCTGCGGTCGGTGATCTCAGACCCAGCAACACATGTGCTTGAGGTCTGGCCATCGATCCGAGCGATTCCATTTCATCTTGGAGCTGGAGAGTCCACAGGAAGGACGGTTCTTCCAGGGTCTGGGCGCATCTGCTCCCCGTCCACAAGAGGCTTTGAAAGCGCAGAACCGCAGGAAAACAAAACTGCCGAGCCTCAGCTTTTAAAGGGAACCACCCTTAATTGCGACTCAGAGTCTAATTTAGTTCAACTTCGGTTAAAGGTTTGGAGTCATCGGTATTATTGCAAACAAAAGTCTATAATGAACACAGATCCTCAGATCAAAAACCAAGGAAAATGAAGTTGCTGATTCTGAACTTTCAGGGGCTGCTGGGCACTTCCAGCAGCCAGTCCCAGAGAGGCCAAATGTTCCATAAACACAGAAAGCCTGGCTAGTTCTGTACTGTGTATTAGAGGCCTTTAAAGTCCTGAAGCCCAGCAAGCCCACATCCACAGTGCAAGTGAAGAAAAACATCGAAAAGGCCCACAAATCTGAAGGCACAGCACCGCTCACAGCAGCATTCTATCAGCAGCGAGGCACGCCCGGAGGAGACAGAGTCTCCAGCAGCGGAGGTCTGGATAAACAAACTACTCTGAAGCCTACAACAGAAAAGTGCCAATCCACTGGAAACCATATAAAGGATGTAGGAAACATTTTAAATAGCTATTTAAGATGAAAATGTAGAGTACAATCCCAAGTTTATATATACACGCACACACGTATGTCCCTGCATCCAGAGTGCGCACACACACACACACACACACACACACACACAGTATAGGTGAAAGACGGCAAGATGTCAGGACTGCAAAGCTTCATCAGTGTCTAATCTCCAGGCAACAACATCACGGGAGACTGGGACATTCCTCACCCTCCTTTATTTTCAGATCCTACAGTGGACCTCAGCTAGCTTTACAAAAAATCATGCTGTATAGAGTTTAAATTTATACAACACTTAAAACCTACTGAAAATGTATAACCATATGCCCATCACCCAGACAGATATGTATCAACAGTAAAGAAAGAGAAAAGCATGAATTATTAAAAATAAGCAGTAGTCGTGTCCGACTCTTTACAACGCTATGGACTGCAGCCCGCCAGGCTCCTCTGTCCATGGGATTCTCCAGGCAAGAATACTGGAGTGGGTTGCCATGCCCTTCTCCAGGGGATCTTCCTGACCTAGGGATTGAACCCACGTCTCCTGCATTGCAGACAGATTCCTTACTGTCTGAGCCACCAGAGAAAGCCCATGAAAAGCAATGGTGAAGTGAAGTCGCTCAGTCGAGTCTGACTCTTAGAGACCCCGTGGACTGTAGCCCACCAGGCTCCTCCATCCATGGGATTCTTCAGGCAAGAGTGCTGGAGTGGGTTGCCATTTCCTTCTCGAGGAGTTCTTCCCGACCCAGGGACTGAACCCGGGTCTCCTGCACTGCAGGTAGACGCTCTACCGTCTGAGCCCCCAGGGAAGCCCTATGAAAAGCAAGAGCACAGTCAATGCCCCAAGCATCTAACGAAGCAGAAAACTCGTGCTCGGGCCCCTGGACCAGTGTGGACATCGCTTGGTCATCGAATGAGTGATNGCAGAAAACTCGTGCTCGGGCCCCTGGACCAGTGTGGAGATCGCTTGGTCATCGAATGAGTGATCACATATAAGGAAAACTGTGGGTCAAAAACAAATTTCCATCACGACCACCGCCACCTTTGACGCCCCCAAATCTGAAACACGGCCGAGACGCTCCTATTTCCAGCCGCCCTCTGCAGTTTAGGACAGCTAGAAGCAAACTAGGGCAGAGCTTAGCGCGGAATTACCGAAAAGCCCGGGCTTGACGCCCATTCCTACGTCCACAACACTAGACCACAATCCCTTCCATAGGGTGCTGCTGGGAGGCGTATCATGAAGGCCTCGTGTCGACAGTCACTCAGCAGACACCGGGCCTCACGTCCCTAGACACCCCAAGGCCACCCTGTCCCCAGCCTGCCCTTCTCCTGTCCACCTGCCCACGGGNCTTGCAAAGGTGGAAATCACAGTATCGTTATAAAATGAAATAGACCCCGCAGAGTGTGTTATGGGGTGGATCTCAGCATCTCACATTTGGTATTTTTTCTTTTTTGCTGTTTTAGCAAAAATTATCCCAGAAGTTCCTCAAATGGCCACGGAGCTATCTCACTAAGACGCAGGGTCCTGGTGTCTGGGCCAGAGATGCATCAGTTAAGGCTTCACTCAAAAATAAAAGGTCAGAGGAACACTTTACCTGCAGCAGAAATATCTTTCAAGACTTGGGATTCCCTGTTCGGCATAAAACAAAGTCATATCACAGGTGGCCAGGGCTACAAATTGGGTTTATTGTTTTGAAGCAACAAGCTACACAGCTATAGCGGAACAGGCCGCCGGTGGCCTCTGCTTCAGGAAAAGAGACGGGGTCACGCACGGCGAAGGGCGGAAGCCCTGCTTCTAGATTTCCTATTAACGGAGTCGGTGATTCGCAGCCTTCGGTTTCCTTAAGGATCATCTCAGATTCTGTTTTTGAAACAGCCTGTCTCCACCCTGCAGGTCTTGACTCCAGGGACCAGGAGGGGATGAGAATCCACATTTTTTTTTTATCGGACACAGTGGGTGGTTCTGATGAAACTTCGCCTTGGCTCACATCATGAGAAACTCTGCACCAAATCACACAGTCACTAAGAAAGGCCAATTTTGAGAAAATGAATATACTTCAAACTCCGTATGTATTTTCTATGAGCAGATCAAGCGCAGAGAAAATTATTGTTTCTAATTTAGTCCTCCAGCCCAAAGACAAGGAAAAAAGACAAGCACAGTTTCAGTGAATGAACTGGAAATTTCCATCCAGTGTTCTTGAAGAGATGAGGAAGCCTTCCTTCCTAATGAGACTGCAAATCGGGATCCTGGCGACACCCACATGCGGTCGAGGCTCTTTGTCTCTGAAAGGTCATCCGCACTGACAGCGAAGCTGGCGGGGACCAAAAGCTCTGCCGATTTTTACCACAAAGCCGTGTGATTTGGCTGCTGGAGCTGCTGGAATTTGCAGTGCTCCGAATTGCTAGTTTATTGATTTCAGGACACCGTTTACAAACAGAAAGATTTAGAAAATTGCTTCTGTATTCAAACCCTGACCCTTCGAATCCAGCCGCGCCTCTACGCCCACCCAACCAGACCTTCATGTTTATATAAACTCGTGACCCGGGTCTGTTTACAAAACACGCTCAATTACCCCTCACAAAACCCGCCTGCTGTCAGTTTTGCCAGACTTGCCTCCTGGGGAATGCTCTGCTCAGGGATTTCCGGGAGAATAAGGCAGCGAGGCAAACCCTGGAAAACACGGCTCTTGTCCTAGGATGAAGATCCCTCTACCAGGCGGACGGAGGACAGCCGGCCATGGCGAAGGCGAGGGTGGCCCGGGGGCAGGGGCTGCCCTGTCCCACGCTGGTCCTGGTGCAGGAGCCCGCCAGGGAAAGGTGGCCAGACCCACATGCTGCTAGAGCAAAAAGCTACCGTGGTCGTCACCGTTGTCCAGGACTGTGGCTTCCTTCTGAGACATGGGAAATGGAACTTATCAATAAAACCACTCACCTTGTTAGAATATATGAACGCGCTTTGGAAGCAGTCAGCCTGTGGGGCCGGAGTCAGCTTCTCAGTCCTCGTTTCTGCTCATGCAGTCCTGTCCGGCTCTTTGCCACCCCAGGGACTGCAGCGTGCCAGGCTTCCCTGTCCTTCACCATTTTCCAGAGTTTTCCCAAACTCGTGTTCATTGAGTTGATGATGCCATCCAACCATCTCATCCTCTGTCACCCACCTCTCNGCGGCTTCCTTCTGAGACATGGGAAATGGAACTTATCAATAAAACCACTCACCTTGTTAGAATATGAACGCGCGCTTTGGAAGCAGTCAGCCTGTGGGGCCGGAGTCAGCTTCTCAGTCCTCGTTTCTGCTCATGCAGTCCTGTCTGGCTCTTTGCCACCCCAGGGACTGCAGCGTGCCAGGCTTCCCTGTCCTTCACCCTTTTCCAGAGTTTTCCCAAACTCGTGTTCATTGAGTTGATGATGCCATCCAACCATCTCATCCTCTGTCACCCACCTCTCCTCCTGCCTTCAATCTTTCCCAGCATCAGAGTCTTTTCTAACGGGTCGGCTCCTCTCATCAAGTGGCCAAAGTATTCAGCTTCGGCATCAGTCCTTCCGGTGAATATTCAGGACTGATTTCCTTTAGGATGGACTGGTCTGGTCTCCTTGCAGTCCAAGGGACTCTTAAGAGTCTTCTCTAGCACCACAGTTTGAAAGCATCCGCTCTTTGGCACTCAGCTTTCTTTGTGATCCAGCTTGCACATCCGTGCAGTTAGAAAGCTTCCTTATCAGCCTGGCGCTCCCTCTCTGTAGGACCTGGGCTCCCAGACTCACTACAGGACCTGGAGAGTCTGGGCTGTGAGCGCCCTGGAGGTTCTCATTCATCTGCCTGGAGACAAACATGGGTGAGTACACCAGGCAGTCTGTCTCCAGCTCCTTCCTTCAGTGCTAATGTCCTGATTCAAGAAGCCTCTTAGTTAAGCCAAGGAGTGGCAACAGCTGCAGAACCACCAGCTTCCTGCATGGTTTTCAGCGATAACTCTTAATGAAATGCATCCATTACACAAAAGCATAATTAGTGGTGTCTTCTCAGAAACAGGAATTCACAATGCGTCGCTTGCAGTTCCGTCACATATACAGCAGGCCCTTTCACAAAGCAGGGGTTATGCTGAACTTAAGAAAAGTCTAAGTGAGAATAATCCCACGTTCAGCAGATCCAAAGGGAAAGCATCCCTGGTCCACAGGAGAGCTTGGAATCCTCTCCTCAGAGCATCTGACAGTGAAATAGCTGTTGGCAGCTGTGCTGAGCTGAGCTCACCTGCGACAGGACTCACGTGGGCCAGCGGGAAGTTCTGTTGGATTTGCTGGCTTTGGCTCTGGGCTGACGCTGCAGCCGCTGGGGTTGCGGGAGCCTTGCCCACAAAGAATGAGCAGGGCGGGCGCGCCTGCATCCGGTGTGAAGAGTCCATCCTCGGGACAAAGGCCCAAAGCACACTCAGAACATGTGCACAGGACTCGAAACACATGCTTTCTCAAGACGCTGGGTCCCCGACTCCAGCTGAGGTCCCCAGTCCAACAGGTGGTGACCTGACCGTCCTGTCCACACTTCCCTCCTGTGTCTCCCAGAGGTCCCGTAAGCCCTTCCCCACCAACGCCACAGGCCCAAAATCTGCCCCACTCCATGGGCTTCAGGTGGTACCCGCTCTCCTGGGCTCCCCAAATTCATCGCATTTCATATCGGGTTTCACAAAATGCACCATCGGAACACAAAACCTCGAGGTGAGACAAGAGGGCAGGTTCTGAAGCTCACACAGCCACCAGGTCACCAGTCACAAGCAGCCAAGCGACCCTCTGCCTGAGGCTGTGGAGACCACAAACCCCGCCCCAGCTGACGCCCGGCAGCCTCTGAATTTGGACAATGGGGCACATCTCTCCACCGGGAGCCCCGAGCTGCAGGGACTCAAAGGAGTCCGAGGTTAAGAGCAACGGCCTTCTGTCTGGAGCCCAGAAAGTGAGAGCCACTGGCTGCTGCCTGCTTTTCCTGAGTAAAGAGCACGCGAACCCAGGGGGAGAGTGCGGGGAAGCTTAGCAGAAAGCTCGCTTTTCCGCAGATTAAACGAAGCGGTGGGAGACTGGAAACCGGCCATTTCCCTCCCCGCGACGGGGCTGACCAGTGCTGACAGGGTCTCCCAGAAACAAGGAGGCCATTCTCAGGGGCAGGCTTTCCCGTGGCCTGTGGAGCCTTCACTGTCCTCAGAATGTGATCCTTCAACCCGCCCCTGCCAGCCACGTGCAACCATGCCCGCCAGCCATGGCAACCCACTCTAGCCACGTGCCCGCCAGGTCCTGAGGACCCGACCGCAGGAAGACAGCCAGTCCATCTTGGGCTCCTAAAGGGACCTCAGGTTTCTGGAGGCTTATTTGGAATTTTTCTCTCTAGTACTTTTATATTCTTTATTCTTTACTCATATGATTTTCTTTAACACAAAGTTATCCAAGAAATACCTTGGAAAGGAGATATCTCAATGGCAGAATAAGGTTAGCTAGGATAGTCCTGGGGGAAGTTTGGAAACCTGCCACATATGACTTACAAGTTCAACCGTCTGCATGTAGCCGTCTGCGGCACAGGGTACCTTCAGGCGGCCCACCTGTGGCTCACGGCAGTATCTACTAGTGGCACTGAGCCTTAGATGGAGAGGGTTGCTCCTTGGAAGGAAAGCTATGACAAACCCAGACAGCATACTAAAAAGCAGAGACATCACTTTACCAGCAAAGGTCTGTATAGTCAAAGCTATGATTTTCCGGTAGTCATGCATGGATGTGAGAGTTGGACCATAAAGAAGGCTGAACGTGAAAGAATTGATGCTTTTGAACTGTGTTGTTGGAGAAGACTCTTGAGAGTCCCTTGGACTGCAAGGAGATCCAACCAGTCCATCCTAAAGGAGATCAGTCCTGGGTGTTCATTGGAAGGACTGATGCTGAGGCTGAAACTCCAATACTTTGGCCACCTGATGCGAAGAACTGACTCATTGGAAAAGACCCTGATGCTGGGAAAGATTGAGAGCAGGAGGAGAAATGCTTGGATGGCATCACTGACTCAATGGACATGAGTTTGAACAAACTCCTGGAGATGGTAATGGACAGGGAAGCCTGGCATGCTGCAGTCCATGGGTCACAAAAAGTCGGACATGACTTAGCGACAATGGAATAGAATANGTTTGAACAAACTCCTGGAGATGGTAATGGACAGGGAAGCCTGGCATGCTGCAGTCCATGGGTCACAAAATGTCGGACATGACTTAGCGACAATGGAATAGAATAGTCATTCACAAAACTGATTACATCTGAGCCAGTCACATCCCCAAGTGTCATCTTGCTTCTGGAGAAGCTGTCTGTAGCTCCACAGTGACAGTCATACAGCCAGATGGCCTGGATGCCCCGCGGGTGGTCTCGCCCCTGGTGGGTTTGGACTTACAGGAGGACAGTTAATCTCGGGGGAAGAGTGACCACAGGGCCAGCTTCTGGTGCTGTTCTCAAAGTGGAAACAGGTGTGAAATCCCAGGGACAAGCTGACGCCCCACAGAACCCAACCCCAGCTCTGCTTCGGGAATCTCCTCCCACCCTCACACCACCCCCTCGGAGACGCCGAGCCCTGAGATCACCTGAGAAGTGCTAGGAGATAAGACTTTCCAGGTTGGTACTTGCCCTGAGCACAGGAAATTATCCAGAAGGACCTTAATCTCCTTCATCCCTATCCAGACACCTCACTTCGTTTCATCAAGTTGACCTCCTTCTGGGGCTGCCTTCCTTCTCCAGGGGCCCTCACATTCCTTCAGGCTCACACCAAATGCCTTCAACTGTCTACATGCATCACGTGGGGAAAGACTTTAGTGACCTCTCGAAGCTCTTGGAGCCACGGCTTTGCTCTGAGGACCATCGGGGACCACTCCTCCCGTGTGTAGAATGCAGAGCAGCAGCAGAGCCCCTCGAGGGCTGACCCTGTGTGACCCTGCGCCACTCTGCCGAGGACCGCAGCTGCCTTGGCTTTGAGGTCTACATGGCTAATGTCTCTACTTAGTGGAATGAGTGGAGAAGGCGATGGCACCCACTCCAGTGCTCTTGCCTGGAGAATCCCAGGGACGGGGGAGCCTGGTGGGCGGCCGTCTATGGGGTCGCACAGAGTCGGACACGNGCAGAAACACAGAGACAACGCGCAGTAACCTGACATTGAATGGCCCCTTGGGCCGGGAGCACCCTGCCTTTCCCAGCCCGGCCCCCCAGCATCACAGCTGTACCACCAGCCCTCCCAGCATCACAGCTGCACCACCAGCCCCCTCATCACATCTGTACCACCAGCACCCCCAGCATCACGGCTGCACCACCAGCCCCCCATCACACCTGTTCCACTGCTGCCCCAGAGCCTGCCTGCCCCTCTGCTGTGAGACCCCGGGAGGCCGCCCAGCTGCCCAGCCCAGCCCCTCAGAGCCCTCCAAGCCCCTGGGAGCCCTAAGGGGGCCCTCACTCTCCCAGGCCCTGAGGAGGCCCCTGTCCACTAGGTGAGTCTCTGCACAGGGTGCCCACGGCCCTTCCCCAANCTCTCCCAGGCCCTGAGGAGGCCCCTGTCCACTAGGTGAGTCTCTGCACAGGGTGCCCACGGCCCTTCCCCAACCCCCAGAGCTCAGCCTTCAGGGCCACGTTTCCAACAGGGACGTGGAGATGGCCCCTACCCGGTCCCGACCCCTGTGCACGGCTGTGTCTGCTGGACGACAGGACCCAGGATGGCTGCACGGTGGCGGCTCCCAGCGCAGAGCTCGTCGCATCACGCCTCTGAGCGCGTCCAGACACACCCGTGTGCTGTGACACTTTACTTACCTCCTCTCCACCGGAGCCCCCCGGGCCCCAGGACGGGCACTAAGGGAACCCCAAAGGCAAAGGGACGGATGCCAGGCTGCGCCCCTCCTCATCCTCAGGACACCCCGGGGCGTCCCACCTGATCACCTGCCCCCCCCAACGCTGTCAACCCCAAGACAGCAGGGGCAGCCGCCCCGAGAACTGGGCTCCCACAACTGCGATGCACACAGGGCTGTCTTGAGTGCTCAGTGGGACCCAGACCCCCAGAAAGTGTTAAAGGAGAACAGCGAAAAAAAGGGACTAGAACAAAGTCCGATTAGGATCTGGCTTTGAGCCAAGTCCTGGGTTGGCTCACGTCCTTTCTCAGACCTTGCAGCTCCTGGAGCCCAGTCCTCCGCCCCTGGTGCAGAGGGGAGGCTGCCCAGCTGCAGCCCCGGGGCCAGAGGGAGTGACCACAGGCCAGGGGACAAGGCTGCAGAAAGTCTAAGGGGGTCAGACAGAGATAGAGGGAGAGAGAGAGAGACAAGGAGACAGAGAGACACAGAGACAGAGATACGGGGGAGAGAGACAGAGAGACAGGGAGAGACAGAGAGAGACAGAGAGACGGAAGAGAGAGACAGAGAAAGAGAGAGACAGGGAGAGACAGAGAGAGAGACAGAAAGGAGAGAGACAGAGAGAGACACTCGGAGAAGGAGGGACGGAGAGACAGAGATTAGCCTCTAACTACCCCGTCCTGACCCATGAAATTCTTCCATCCTTTCTCGTGTAAAGTTTGGGGGAAGAACATAAAGGGCAGGGAAGCTAGGGCCTGAGGGCCAGCGCCCCAGGAGGGGAGGCCACCCCCCCAGTCCGCATCCGGGCACACCCACAGGAGCCCCCCACGCCCGGACCTCTGCACACGTGGGGGCCACCGAATTGAGCCCAGAGACAGGACCGAGCATCGGTGTGTCCACGCAGCACTGCCGTCTGGGGGCTGAGGGGCAATGCCCCCCCAGGGGGCCCAGAGCCGTCCACAAGGGGCCATGCGGAGGCTGGGCTGGGCCTGGAAATGAGCGCCAGGTTCTGAGAGGGTCACGGCCTCCAAAGGGCCTGAGACCGCAGGCGGGACCCGCCTCCCAACCTCCAAGGTCCGCAGAGGACCTCTGGCTACTGAGACTGGCTTTCCTCGGTCACAGAAGAACGCGGGAACAAAGCCTCAGAGAAAGGTGCAGGGGGACGGAAAGGGGACGGGGAAGGGGGCCACTTAGGACTTCCTACACCCTCCTCGGATCCTTTCATGCAAAGAAATGTCAATGGCTTCTGGCCAGAGGTAGCAGTTGGTAAGAGCTCAGCTGGGGGCAGGGGCTGGGCCTCACCTCCCAGGACCCTCGCCCCACAAAGCCGGACTGCAGAACCTGCGGGGTAAAGACTTGGTTGGAAGAGAGGCCTCAACAGCCTGAGGACCGATTTTCTGCAGCTGATGTTCTTCCGGGCTAAGAGCCATCATAAACCGACGTGTGTAAGCACTTGCGTTCCCAGAGAACCCTGAAATGGGGTACCAGCTTAGCCAGCAGGTAAGTGAGGCCACTGCTTTAAATAAAACCGGTTTACTAAGTGCCCAGACTCTGCAGCAGAAAGGAAGTCCCATCTGGCGGGCAGCCGGCCCCGCAGAGAGCGCGGGCACCTGCCGAGAGGGGCGCGGCCGCCGGCGCCTCGTCCTCCAGCCCGTCCGCCGGGAGGGGCGGGCTGCTCTCGGGCGCCGCCGCGTGGCCGGCGGGCACCTCCGCATCCGCGGCCGGAAGAGGCCCCTGGCCCGGAGCCGCATCTGCGTTTCCCGCGGGTGTAAACCGGTGTCAACAGCCCGAGATGCCAAGTGAGCGGAGAAAAGGATCCGGGACTCCACCTGGGCTTTATCTCCGGGTGAAAAGAAAGATCTCGTTTGGGCAACTCCCTGCAAAAGCTACACCTTTGAAGAAGGAAGACCTGAGCCCATCACCAGCGGATCCTGCAAAGCCGGGACTGCGCCGACGTGTACGTTCAGGTCAGAGCCGGCTCTCGCTTTCCTCACCCTCGGGCGCCGGCAAACATTTCAATGCATCACCCAGGAAAGGAACAGGGCGGCTCGGCGGGGCGGGTGCCAGCCCAGGAAACGGCTCTCTCTGCCTTAGAGGGAAGCGGCAGTGTCGAGTCTGAGCTCACAGCCTGGGTGCTGCGGGCTAGGGGCGCACCTGCGTGTGCGGGAGACAGCAGGGCTGCGGGCGGGGCGGGCTGCGGGCGAGGAGCAGGCTGTCCGGGCTCACAGCGGCCCAGCACCCTCCGCCACTGTGTCGATTCCCGCCAGAGGAAGTCAGGTGGGTGGGCTTGGGAATTCTAGTCGGGGCTGGGTGCTTGCCGAGGCACTGCTCCTCGGGAGGGGAGGGGACTCCCCTGGGGCTCTTTCCTGGGGCAGGGCCTGGGTGCAGCAGCTGGAGGAGACGGCCCTGGCCTCACCTCCTGGCAGCCCACCCCTCCGGGCCCCCCCACAGCTCCACTTACAGGACGGTGAGGAGCGCTTAGCAGATTTCTGTGAGCCAGAGGGGAGAGGTCCAACCTGCGAGTGGGGTCAAGACACAAGCCTAGTTTTAACACCAACAGCATATAGAGCACCACTTACAGTTTCTAGAAATCCCCCCCCCCAAAAAAAACAGTGAGGGGGAGAAATTGGCTTCATGGAATCTCAGATTCACAAAGTGACTTGGGCAAGTGGGCCAACCAACACGCCAGACAAAGGTGTGCTCCTCGTCTGAGATCCTGCACCCCGTCCTGAGGCTGTGAACCAACCAGAGCTCAGAACGGAGCTTGGTTCAGAAAGCGGAGGGGAACACGCAGGGCCTCAGATGAGAGGGTGGGAAGGCAGGAGCAAGCGGACTCATGGCGGATGACGTCCAAACGTCCCTCATCCTCAGAGTCCTCCCGACACGGCAAGACAGAATCGCTGGGGCCTGGGAGGAAAGGCCAGGTCAGAAAGACACGAAGGAGGTACGGAGGGCATCTGGCCTTCCCAGACCTAGTGACCTGCTTTAAATACCTACGCAAACGGCCCAAGGGAAGCAGATGACGTGAACTGTCGGTTCATTAGTAGGCGGCAGTTTTAAAGATGATATGATTCCAGCCTGCACTCAAACCAAGCCTACCAGCCCGTGCGCCCGGGCCCAGCCCATGCATCCACCAGCTCATGTGCCCAGGCCCAGCCCGTGCACCCACCAGCCCGTGCACCCACCAGCCCGTGCGCCCTGGCCCAAGGAGAACTCTCCCATGACAGATTCCACTCCATCGTCAGTGGCATTAAGGTAGGCAGCAGAGTCTCACGCCATCTCTCTTTGTAATATTTAAAACTTTCCGTGCACCTGTTTATCCAAAACAGAGGTCTCCCTGGCCGAGACCTTCCTGGGCGAGGCCCCTTACGTCATGGCCAGTGTGGCCTCTCGGAAGAAAGGAGCCCCCCTCCCCTCTGCTGCCGACAGGAGCAGGTCTAAGGGAGGAGTGGACGGCCCAGCCTCATGAGCAGAGTCCTGCCCTGGCTGTCTGTCTGTCCCTGACTCAGCCGCTTCGCCGTGAAGAAGCTAGCAGTTCCCTGAGACAGGTGCAGGAGACATTTCTGTGGCTGATCTCTGGGAGGGAGGCCGAGGCGGGCCTTGGCATGTATCTCTGCCATATAGAGCTGAGAGCACTTCCCAGAAAGGATGCTGAGGACGCACACCTGCAGCCCTTGCCCCAAAACCGGCCACGGAATCCCCAGACACCACTCACTTGGCCGTCTTAACCCTGGAGTCATCTCGAAACTGAAGGACAGTCACTTCTGTCTTTCAAAGGCCAATTTTTTAATTAATTTTAAATGGACTGGGTTTTTTTTTGTTTTTTTTTTTTTTTTAATTCTTGATGACACAAACCCAAGTACTCTGTGGAATCAATTAAGAGGCAACACACACGATGCCCTGTGTCCTCCATCTGGGCCTCCTGAACTGTTTTCAGAATGGTAAGCATAGACGGAGTTTATCATTTGTTTATAATTTCTACTCCACACTGAACAGTGATTCTCATCAATGGGGTGAGTGTGTCTTGCAACTTGCACTATGCGACTTACAGCAAGTCTGCACGCGACTCTAACGTGTAATGTGAGGACACCACAGTGATGTCCAAACACGGAGGCGGCCCAGGGCGGCTCTGGGGTCTCTCTTCGGATTTGTACATTTTTCTCAACATTTTAAGAAGAACTGTGGTAGAGCAAGCAAAGCGCAGCCCTGCGGATGGAGTTCCCGTGAAGAGAGCGCGACCGGGGCCTGAGCAGGTCTGTTAGAAACCAGGACAGGTCAGCCAGATTCAGGGAGGAGAAGGCAAGTCTGTGCCACGCTCTTATGAAGTTGAAGGCAGGCCTTGCTGAGCCTGTCTTGAAGAAGCGCTTGCTGAGAAAGGGGCAATGACATGTAAAACCCCAGCATCAGGGCTCAGCTGTGAACGCACATCAGAGCCGTGTTTTAGAGTCGTCACAAGACTGCTCAGCCAGGCCAGAGGGAGCCGGGTAACCACGACCTCACCGTCCTCGGCCAGAAAAGTGGCCCCCCCAAAATTATCACTGCCTACTCAGCCATGCACTCCCATCATCCCTCAGGGTAATGAAGAAAAAAGAGCATTTCTTACCCACTTTCACTGAAACAGAGAGATGGAGTCCCAGGCAGGAGTGAGAGGCCCACCGCCCAGCACTCAGCACTCACATCTGCATCAGACAAAGGCCACCGAGACCCTCTTCCAAGGCCCCAGGCCCATCTCACGAGCACCAGGCCATTGCCAGCTCCAGGGGGCCGTGGGCTGGGCCGCGGAGGGTCTGTCTCCCTGGTCCAATGGGGGCTGGGAGGGTACAGAGCTGAGCAGGGCGGGCAGACTCGTGGGAAGTCAGACAGACGTCCTCAGTCCCAGGAAGGGAATCACGTGTCTGCCACGCGCTCATCTCACAGGGAGGATGGACCCGTTTGTTCCTGGAGCCTTGATGACAGCAAACAGAGTCAATGACACGTAAACAAAGCAACCCGCCTCGGGCCAGGTCACCGATAGACGAGAGCATCTTTCAGCAGTGATGAACCCAACAGAGCTGAGAACGCCCCAGACGAGAGGGGCCGGGCAGGCTCCGCCGCACGCCTCGAGTGTCCTGAGCCAGGGCTCAAGCATGCCGCAGGTCTCCGTGCTCATCTGAAGCCTCCGTGCTTTCTGAAACTTCACTATTATTGGAAGACCCTTTGCCAGCAACCTCAAATGTTAACAGCTGTCTCGCCCCCCACAAAAATAAACATAATCAGGGCGTGTGCTCACCAAGGGGACGGAGCCAGCCACACGACACAGGGGGTGAGGGGCCTACCGTCCACGGTGAACCAGGGCAGAGGGGCCCTGCGGATGCTCGTAGGGGAAAGAGTGTGAGGGGAAAGAACCAGAAACTTCTCGTCCACTCTCAGCTCAAACAGAAGCGGTGACATTAAAGGCCGCAGGAGAAGCAAAGGAATCAACTGTGATTGGGGCAGAGGCATGAGAGAGAGAGAGGAAAGGTGACCAGGGGAAAGAGGGAAGGAAGGGGAATGCAGACGCCCACATTGAAGGAGAAACACGTTCCCAGCTGTATGGACATTTCGCCTCCCCTTAAGTGCCAGCTTCATTGATTAATATCCCATTTTATGTCAGACATAATAAAAATCTGAATATGATTATAGTGTTATGAGTCATTCTGAAAGGGCCTCCTATTCTAATGAAAATTTTAATTAAACCTGGCCAGGTAGTACAAGTTTCCATTTATAACATCTTGTTTCTCAATGCTGACAATATAAATGAGAGTCACCATTTTACTGGGTTCTATTTATTTCTGTTTTATTACAAATCTCTGCTCTTTGGTTTTCAGCCCGGGACTACAAAACCGCATAAAATGCCTGTTATTATCACTTCTAGAATAACCTCTTCTTAGCCCACATGGAATTAGGATTGCACTTTCTGAACCCTTTCCTTCCATGGGCTTCAGTTATTAATAAATATTCGCTATATTAAGTGTTATTCAAACTCTCGAGAGGCACAGAAATTAAGAGAAGAGTCTTATCCCACTGGCTTCCCTGGCAGCTCAGATGGTAAAGAATCTGCCTGCAATGCAAGAGACATGGGTTCCATCCCTGGGTCAGGAAGATCCCCTGGATAAGGAAATGGCACCCCACTCCAGTATTCTTGCCTGGAGAATCCCATGGACGGAGGAGTCTGGTGGGCTACAGTCCATGGGGTCACGAAGGGTCAGACACGACTTAGCTGAACAACAACGTGTCCCATTACCAACGCCATCGATCAGGGAAACGTAAATGAACTCAGGAAACTATCGCTGACTCTTTCTTCTCTAATGCCAGAATGTGTAAACAGTTATGTTTTAATTAAAAATATATAAAATGTTACCCTTGCCCTCTATTCCAATGTTACATTGCCAATCTTAATTACAGCCTCATTGCAAAACCCTAGACTCTCATGAAGGCTTATTTTAATATAGAATTACTTAGAAATCTGTTCTGCTCTGAACCATCGCAACCTATGTTGGTTACATCGATGCCCATTTACTGCGCAATCTTGTTATAGCCTGAAGTTGCTTATAGTTTTATTTATGGTCTTGATTTCAAATCAGAATTAAAGCGACTCCTCCCGATGTTCGGGCTTCAGTCACCATGTAAATGGGCTTCTAGGCTGGAAGATTTTGATGATGTTTAGTTTCCTTTTCCTCAACCACCTCCGTGGTCCCTCTTCTGCTGATGAATGAAACGCAGCTTTCCCAGAGCAGAAAATGTGCTCAGAGCATTTGCAAAGGGAGAAGAAAAAAAACATAATGGCTGCCTGAGAGCCGAGCAGTCAGTGAAGCCGCGGGAGCAGGACCAGCTGCGGTCACCCTGGAGCTGAGGGGGCCTTCTGACCCCACGTCTCCGCACTGTCAACGGTAGACCCGCTTGTGCCAACCAATGTGCCAAACATGCCAACCAGCGGCACATTCCTACGTGGTTGCTTTCACTCACTCCCCCAGTGGTGTTCGGCTCTGCGATGCCATAAGCGGTAGCCCACCAGGCTCCGCTGTCCTTAGAAGCCCCCGCCCCGACAGACAGCTCCTCACCACGTGCTGGAGGCCCGCCAGGGGAGGGAGAGGCCCAGCTGGACCGGCCTTGAAGGTGACCCAGCAGACAGGCAGGGAAGCCTGCACCCTGGCCCCCGCCCCTGCCCAGGGAAGCCTCTGGAAGAGAGCATCGTGGAGGGCCCCAGCAGGGCCTCTCGAATGAGGGTGAGCAGAGCCTTGCTGGTCAGGCTGCTGCGACGTCAAGGAGAAAACACACAGCAAGCGTCCCCGGAGCAAAGAAAGCTCAGCCCGTGGGCAGCACCCGGGGCGCATCCTCACAGGTGGCCAGAAGCCACATGAGAAGCAAGGCCACTGGCCTCTGCCTTCTCAGTGGGGGCAGAACTCCCGCCGGCAGCTCTAAAATCAGCCCGCGGCTCCTCCCAAACACTCTGAGCAAGCAGCCCCTGGAAACACCCAGGAAGGAAACACCCACGTCCGGACTTCTGGACTTCTGCCAAAGTCGGCACCGCTGCGCCCGACGGAGCAGAACTGCGGTCATCTGGACCACGTGTGAGCAGGCGACCCACGCTGGAAGGTGCTCCCGAGGCTCGGCCACGAGCAGGATGGAAACCGGACCGGGTCCAGCCCTCAAAGAAGGAAGGAACAGGTGAGGATCCCAGCAGGGGTCAGAGACACCTCTCACCCCCACCTGTCGCCAGGAAAAGCACGCAGTTCGTGGAGGACCAGGCAGTTACACAAATCCTCAGAGTCCAGGAATGCACACAAAGGTGCCGTTTCTAAAGAATGACTTTAATGGGGAAGAAAAGGTAATTATTGAGCAAAGCAGATTCTCTTTGTCTTGAACACCAATTAGTGGAGGTGGTCAAACCCACCGACACGGAGGAGGCATGTCCCCCAACCAAGACCATCCAGTGCAAGGAGCAGGGGGACAAAGGCATCACCCAGGGACACCAGTGACAAGCTTCTGACCTCCAGGAGGCGGGCGGGCCGCCTGCTTCCACCTGAGGAGACAGGGTGGCACCGGGCAGGCAGCCAGGCTGGTTTCCTCACTTGCTGGTCCAGGCTGGCACCCCCACCTCAACAAATCTCGCGCTCCCCCGGGGTGGCACGCTGTGCTCCACACCCCAAGGACAAAACCACCATGAGGCCAGCGTCCCCACGCCCGAGGGGCACAGCCACCTGCGGAAACCACGGCGTCAGGACGAGTGCACG
This sequence comes from Raphicerus campestris, assembly GCA_006410735.1. Lineage (NCBI taxonomy): Eukaryota > Metazoa > Chordata > Mammalia > Artiodactyla > Bovidae > Raphicerus > Raphicerus campestris. The sequence goes on along the minus strand of SJYW01012341.1, from coordinate 46,434 downwards.
GCCGCCATCAGAAATGGGGTGAATTACTGAACAGGTGTGTACCGCGAGCGGACACGAAAAGCCTCACGTTTAATCCTGGCTCTGAGCTAAACAGGAGGCGTTGCTTGATCACACTTTACAGCAAGAACACTGGCAATTAAGACAGCTAAGCAATGTGCCCAGGACCACACATCCACAAGACGCCCAGTGACCACTCCCCGGCTCCCAGGGGCTGGCGCTGTCTCTCTGGTTTATTAAAGACCAGATGTAAATCCTGCAGAGAAAGCCATCCTGCTGCGAACAAGCGGATGCCTCCCCTCTGCAAGCTGGAAATCGGTCTGAAGAGAGGTGAGCACCCCAGAAAAATCCAGCACCTCCAACGTGCCCTCACGGCCCATCAGCCAGCTTCTTGATGTGCTTGACGAGGGGTGGGGCGGGGAGGGGACCTTGCCAAGATATGTCAGGGCTTTAAGCTTTTCTCCTGGAGGCTGAAGCCACATAGCATTTTACTTGCAAAACAGTGTTAAGACAAACAGTTTCAAGGGAAGTGCAGCCAAAGGGGGCTGGCACCTGCACTCTGTGCCATTAGCTTCCGCACGGGACCCTCTGCCGCCGGTGCCACCAACACCCGGGAATCCGAGAGCAGCCCTAGGAAGGCCAAGGACAAGGGCAACCTGAAAGCGAGTGCCTGGCCTCTAAGACTGCGGGACGGAGAAGAGAAGAAAACCCACAGGGAGTCCAGCAGTTCCAGGAGCGAACACCCTATCCTGCTTTTCCACCCAGAGATGGCAGATCCAAGAAGCCCCCTGAGGTGCCATCTGCTTTGGGCACTTTGGGAACAGCTGTGGCCGCGGAGACAGCCTGCTGCGAAAGCAGCGCTGGGTCTCAGCGTGAGGCTTGGACTCCCTTTCTCTGGGGCCTCGGATGCCCTGCCGTGGGCGGCTGTTTACACAAGCGCGGCTAAGCCCATCATGTGTGTCCAGATGGGCAGAGGCACCGCGCGGCAAGTCTCGCTCCGCCGCCCCTCTGCAGAGATGAAAACCCCACACGGGCCGCTGAGCCTCTGGGAACCTCCTCGCAGTCGCGTAGGCAGTTTCTAATCTGCACGTCATTCGTGAGACACAAGGCAGGGACCAGGGCCGCCCCAGAAGAATTTTAGGTATGAACCGTGAACTTACTAACTCTTTCCCCCTGGTACTGCTCGAAAAAGAAAAAAAAAAAAAAGCTCCCGGCCGGCTTGAGCTTTGCTGAAAAGCAGACCGACCACAGCCCAGCTCACCCGTTGGTATTTTCGATACAATAAGCGCCTTCAGGACCGTCCCGGGCACTTAGAAGCATCTCTTCACCAGACGTGTTCTCTCTCCCTGCGTGTTTTCTCAAGCACTTGTTCAAAAACACATTTAAGTGGAATGTTTTCGTTTCTGCAGATTGCATTAATTATGGGTTTGCAAACACTGCAAGCCCACGAGGTCTGCCCAAGCCGGGGGCTGGGACACCCGGGCCGGGCCGGCGGCCGGCGGCTTGGCTCGGCCCCTGCGCGGCGCTTCGAGCTTGGCACCGCGCAACGGTGGCCGGGCCTCGCCGAGAAGTCGCCGCTAAGAAAGCAAACCCGGCCGCGGTCAGCGCGGTGACCCTGGCGCACCCTGCCCCGGGGGCCCAGGGCCGGGAGCGCAGGACGCGGAGTCCCCGGGGCCCTCCAACGTCTGCCCGCTTGGACGAGGGGAGGCAACCTCCATGTGTCACGGCATCTGCTGCTTCTAAGCTCACGTCCCCCGGGAGAGTGGGGCCCAACCGGCGGAGCCCAGGAGCCGGGCCCCTCGCCCGCCCGGCAAGAGCCGCGGGGTCCGCCCCGCGCGCCCAGGGCCACTAGGGACGCACCGAGCCCGATGGGCGCCGAGGCCCCGGCAGAGCCGCCCTCGGACAGTCCACCGGGCGGCGCCCTGGCTCCCGGACCTGGTTTTCCGCGCGCGATCCTGCCCCTCGAGAGGGGGCGGCGAGGCCCCCGCGGAGCACCCCTTGCCGGTCCACCCGCGTCGGGGGACCCCAGAAGCCGCGCGCGCCCCGCGGGCCGCCCAGGCCCCACCTGCTCGGGCCACGCGGGCGGGAGGGTCACCTGCTCGCGGCGCCGGAGCGCGGCGGCCGGAGGGGCCCGGGGGGCCGGCCCGGGCAGGAGGC
>SJYW01012339.1:171414-183643 GCA_006410735.1 Raphicerus campestris | reverse complement strand
AGATGCCTGTGTGTGAGTGTGCATGTGCCTGGAGTGGGGGGAGGTGACATTTGTACCAGTGCCCAGCAGACAGGCCCACAGACAGTAGACCACACCCAGGCCCTCTCCTGCCTTGGGGGGCAGCAGGGAGGCCTGTTGGATGGAGTAGGGCTGTCTGCTCAGGCCTGGCACACTGTGGGCTGTGCACCTATTAAGTGGGTGAGCAGTGCAGAGTAGCTGTCCTTTGAGGCTTGTGGAAAGGAACGCATAGTAGGTGCTCAGTAGATGCAGATTGAATGAAAGCTACGTGTAGCCTTCATGCACTCGCACATCAGCCTAGTGACTGAGAACTCAGGTCAGGAGGCAGCAGGGACAGAGAGGTGGGGGCACAGCCAGGTTCCGGGGAGCAGAGCCTGGAGTGGCCCAGCAGAATTCCTTAGCATCCTGGGTAGCTGGTGCCCACCAAGGGCTCGCTCTGGGACCTGCCCAAGTGGAGATGTGGGTGAAGACCCTCGGGGCCTAGCTGCAGGGCAGGGGTGCCTCCCTGGGGCGCCCCTGTACATGGTGTTCAGTGCATGCCCCAGATGATCCCCCCACCCTGGAGCTTCTGAGAGAGGAGGACAATGACTGCGCGTCACACCTCTGTTGCTAAAAAGCAAAGAACAGCCAAGCCATGGGGCCCTGTGACAGTCATAACAACAGCGTCACAGGCGAGGCAGCATCCTCGTTGATCCCGACACCGTCTTGTGAAGTGGGGACCAGTACATCTCCATGTTGGGGATGGGGAAGCTGAGGCAGGGGGAGGCCAGGAAAACAGTCAGAGTCGCCAAGTGGCAGAGCCATGGCCGGGCTTGTGTTGTCTGACCCTCCTGAACTCCACCCCATCCTGCCTACCCAGGCTCACCCCTCTCAGCCCTTACTGTCCTTGTGGTTGCCAAAGCCCCTGGAGCATCTTTTTGGACACAAAGAAGGAAAAGGATGCAACTCTTCGAGAGATCATTTGAAGTCCTTCATTATCGATCTTCACACAGGTCCTTCCGGCGCCTTCCCAGCTCCGTGGGAAGATGAACGCCCAGCGGTTAGAGAATGGGCCCTTCCCCTGAATCAGTCTTTTGTAACGGAAATAATTTATCTGCCAGCCTTTGGGGCCCGGCAGTTTGATAATTCAAGTGTTGAAATGGTAATGACCGCGGGGCCAGCCCAGGGAAGAGGCCAGTGAGTCAGATGGGAGATTCAATAGGTATTAAAGGCGTTTAATCTCAATGCAATATGATTTTCCCAAACATGCCGCCTCTGCACCAAGAATGAGCTAACTGGAAACACTGCGATGTCTCCAGCAGGGGCTGATGCTGGGCTTTCTGCAGAGCCAGAGGCGCCAGGCCTGCCTGGCTCCCCCAGAGAGGGCCTGGGCCATGGAGCTTCTGAGAAGTGGCTGGAGTTCGGTGGGCTGTGAGTGTGGAAAAGGACACAAAGAATCAGAAAGTAGTCAGAAAATCCCTCAGGCCCCAAGGACAACTCTGCTTGGTTTTGTAATATTAATATGCATGATTCTGTTTATCTGTCCTTTGGCTGTGTTGGTTTCCCTTGCTGCACACACCTGTCTCTAGTTCTGGTGAGGGGGCTACTCTCGAGTGTGGTACACGGGTTTCTCACTGGGGTGGCCCGTCTTGCTGCTGCGCACAGATTCTAGGGCATTCAGGCTTCAGCACTTGCTGCTGAAGCTCAGTAGCTGTGGCAAACCGGCTTACTTGCTCCGCGGCCTGTGAGATCCGCCTGGACCAGCGACAGAACCCATGTCTCCTATATTGCCAAGCAGATTCTTTACCACTGAAGCCCCAAGCCACTGCTTTTTTAGGGGCTCAGGAGGGGATCTCATGGAGAGTAATAAGGAGAAATTTTAAGAATAGACTTTGACCAGCAAAAAGAACTAGTGACTTTCCCAGGGTCACCCAAACAGAATTTAAGTCCTTGTCCTTGCCGTTAATCATGATGGTATATTGCTCTGTGTGTGGGTGCGTATTGGGGGAGTCTTAATGACAGCTGTGTGAACTTTATATGCATTATCTAATTTAATATTTAAATAGCCTGCTTTGCAAATGAGTGAACTGTGGGATGAAGAAGTTAAATAGCTCGTGCAGTCCCTGGGAGCTAGGGTCAGAATTTGAACCTGGCTCCACCTGACTTTCAAGCCTGAATCCTCAGCCAGATGCAAGACACAGAGCACTCACTCTGGGCCTTGCTGGGGAAGAGCCCCCCACCAACCCAGAGTATCAGAGGGGCTTCATGGAGGTGTGTCAGTTTCATCTCTGACAGTCAGGTATCTTTAAATCTTCAGGTCCTGAGCTGCGTAATGGCAGGTCAGCTGACCCCCAAAAGCTCTTCCTCTTCATCATAAAGTGAGGAGAATAGGGCCTCCTCACCAGGGCCTGGAGGATGGGTCACATAGCCGATGCGTTCTCCAGATTTAGCCAGGCTTCTGAAGCTGCCAGCACAGCCATCAGGCAGGCAGGCCTATGTGTATTAGGGCCCAGATCCCTTCCCAGCATCTACTCAGATCGTTCTCACAGCCAGGATGGGCTGAGCTGGAGGCCACGCCCAGACACACCGAGAGGGCAGGAGAAGGCTGAGACGGAGTGGATGGAAGAGGCCCTGGGGGAAGACCATGTGCACAGCCAGTCCTGGCCACCCAGGCGTTGGCTCCAGAGAGCGGCTAGGAGGAGCAGCGTGATGAGGCCCCCAGGCTGAATCCCACCTCTGTCTGATGCGTGTCAAGGAGCTAGTGAAGCTACGGATCTATAGATGAATACAACTGTGTCATTTCTCACCAAGCTTTCCTCAAATCCATTGTGTCGGGGAGCCCTGATCCCCTGGGTTCTGGCAGGGAAAGGGGTCATGTTGACAGCCCCTTTGTAGCTCAGATGTCCCACAGCACGTCTGGGCTTTAAAATCCGAATCACTGGGCACTGAGGTTGGAGAGTTAAGAGTTCATCCAGAAATAGGGGCAGAGGGGGAGGACTACACGGAAACCAGGTAGCACAAAGACACCCTAAATGTGGGGTTCTGGAGACCCAGATATCACAGGCTGGAGGAGCCAGTCAGATCCCACTTGCCCTAGGGGCAAACTGAGGCCCAGAGACAGGAAGAGGCTTGTCCCCACAGAGCTGGCTGTGGCAACTCCTGCTCTGGCCCGCCCTCCCTGGGGTGGTCCCCACCTCCCTCTCTGTCTAACGTTCCTCCCATTGGCTCTCCCTAAGCATGAGCAGGGGGTGAGGGATGAGCCGGGTGAGAGAGGGAGGGTCAGTGTGTCTCACCTGGGGTACCTCCCTAGGCCTTGGAGGCACAGAACCAGGGATCCTTAGAAAGGGGTAGAGAAGGCCAGCTTCGCAGTGCACTCTGAGACCCCCAGCTCCACATCATAGCCCCATGACCATAGAGAGGTTTCTAAACTTCTCCAGGACTCAGTTTCCTTATCTGTAAGATAGGACAGTCAGACAGCTCACGAGCTGGTTCTGTGGCTGAAAAGTGGTCACGATGCCTGGCTCATAGGTGTGCGGTGGGGCTCAGCTGTTGTCACCATCATGGAGGGATGTGGGATCGGGGGGCAGCTGTAGGATAGTCCCATTTTGCCAGGGGACTCAGTTTGGAATCTGCCAATCTGATTTGAGGTGTTCTTTCTTGACTGGTCATCTAGTGGCATTGGGAAACCTCAGTTTCCCCATCTGTCAGCAAGACAGTAGGACTAACTGATGTGGGAGCCAGAAGGCCAGGGATTGGTGTTTATGGGGTGGAATCACTGGGTGCATCTGCTGCTACAGCCATAAAAACTGCCAGGGACCTGCAGCCAGAGCTGTCTCAGAGCAGGGCCCCTCTAGGGTCCAGAGAGGTCCCTCTGGGGTCCTGGAGCTCCGCTGACCGGCTGAGGGCTCCCAGCTGCAGCAGGGTCTGCAATCGCTCTCTCCATACAGCTGATTGGTGGAGTGCGGGCCTGCTTGCAGCGCCTGGCAGGGACCAGTAAATTGAAAACATGATGTTTCCTGCCGGAGGCCAGTGCAGGGCAGGACTCGGTGTGGCCTTGGAAAGCTGGCCTCGCTCTCAGGAAGCCCTGCTCCCCACAGCTCCGCCACAAAAACAGTGGAAAAGTGAAGCCTTTTCAAGTCTGTGTTTCCACTGTAAACAGGGGGTGAAAGCTGGCCCCTTGCCTCCTGGCGCTGCTGGGTCCGCCTCCTCCACCCGGCGCTGGCCTGCCCAGTCTTTGGAGGCACCTCAGCTGCCCCTCTGCCCCCAACAGTGCCCCTCTGATCAGAGAAGCCCCGTGCCCCTAATTCACTAAGCCTTCTGAGTTTAGTTCAAGCATACCAGGACCTACCAATCCTCAGCATCCATCCAGTGAGGCCAGAGGGGTAAAGGCGAAACTCCGGTGCATGGAGAGGCAGGCCCTGCTGCTGCTGAGTCGCTGCAGTCGTGTCCAGCTCTGTGCGACCCCATAGACGGCAGCCCACCAGGCGCCCCCGTCCCTGGGATTCTCCAGGCAAGAACACTGGAGTGGGTTGCCATTGCCTTCTCCAATGCACGAAAGTGAAAAGTGAAAGTGAAGTCGCTCAGTCGTGCCCAACTTTTAGCAACCCCATGGACTGCAGCCCACCAGGCTCCTCCGTCCATGGGATTTTCCAGGCAAGAGTGCTGGAGTGGGGTGCCACTGCCTTCTCCAACAAAGAGGCACAGGACTCACCCAAAGCCACACAGCAAATAAAGAGCAGCCCTGTGCCCTCCTTCTCTCCTGAAGTGACTCCATGTGGGAGGCTCGCGTGGGTGAGGCGTGTGCCTGCACCGAGTGTCAGTGTTAGGTGCTCAGTTGTGTCCGACTTTGCGACCCCACGGAGGGGCAACCCGCCAGGCTCCTCTGTCCATGGGATTCTCCAGGCAAGAGAACTGGAGCGGGTTGCCATTCCTTTCTCCAGGGGATCTTCCTGACCCAGGGATCAAACCCACCTAAATCCAGCAAGAGTTTCTTTGACGTCCTTCACATAGGGAATGTAGCACCAGCAGCATTCAGTGGGAGTGGCTTATTGATTTTGAAGTCTGTAATATGCCCTTTTTTCCTTACTGTTAAAGTAACGCATGCTTGTTGTAGAAAGCCTGGAAGTCACAGAAAAGTTAGAAGAAAAACAAACACTGCCCGTCGTCCTTCCAACCAGGAGTTATCCTGGACAACATCCTGGAATATTACTTTCCGGCCACTGTTTAATTTTCTGTCCTTCTCTTTTGGACTTATATCAGGAGTAGTTTTCAGGGTCACTGGGTATTCTTTAAAAATGTGATTCCTGATGGCCCTGAGGAGGGGCCCGGATGAGGGCCAGGGCTGCAACCCCTTCACAGGTCTGCTCAGCCCCAGCCTGGCATACCCCCATCATGGGGACTCTGTGGGAGTCTCCCCCCTCGGTGGGGAGGAGAGGCCCCCTCACGCTGCAGTTCATGGTGAAAGGGGCTGGCCTGGACACCCCGGGCTGGAGAACCCAAGGGGCTCGAATCTGTGTGTGACTCTGGGCCTGTCTCCCTATCACTCAAAAGGGCAGACGAGGCTTCTTCTAGCCCTCGCGCCAGTGAGCCTGCTTTGCGGCCTGCTCGCCAGCTGCCCACAGGCACAGTGCTGCGTTCCTCCTGAGGGCCGGCTCGACGTCAAGGGCCTACTGTGTGCAGGTGTCAANACAGCACGTCTGGGCTTTAAAATCCGAATCACTGGGCACTGAGGTTGGAGAGTTAAGAGTTCATCCAGAAATAGGGGCAGAGGGGGAGGACTACACGGAAACCAGGTAGCACAAAGACACCCTAAATGTGGGGTTCTGGAGACCCAGATATCACAGGCTGGAGGAGCCAGTCAGATCCCACTTGCCCTAGGGGCAAACTGAGGCCCAGAGACAGGAAGAGGCTTGTCCCCACAGAGCTGGCTGTGGCAACTCCTGCTCTGGCCCGCCCTCCCTGGGGTGGTCCCCACCTCCCTCTCTGTCTAACGTTCCTCCCATTGGCTCTCCCTAAGCATGAGCAGGGGGTGAGGGATGAGCCGGGTGAGAGAGGGAGGGTCAGTGTGTCTCACCTGGGGTACCTCCCTAGGCCTTGGAGGCACAGAACCAGGGATCCTTAGAAAGGGGTAGAGAAGGCCAGCTTCGCAGTGCACTCTGAGACCCCCAGCTCCACATCATAGCCCCATGACCATAGAGAGGTTTCTAAACTTCTCCAGGACTCAGTTTCCTTATCTGTAAGATAGGACAGTCAGACAGCTCACGAGCTGGTTCTGTGGCTGAAAAGTGGTCACGATGCCTGGCTCATAGGTGTGCGGTGGGGCTCAGCTGTTGTCACCATCATGGAGGGATGTGGGATCGGGGGGCAGCTGTAGGATAGTCCCATTTTGCCAGGGGACTCAGTTTGGAATCTGCCAATCTGATTTGAGGTGTTCTTTCTTGACTGGTCATCTAGTGGCATTGGGAAACCTCAGTTTCCCCATCTGTCAGCAAGACAGTAGGACTAACTGATGTGGGAGCCAGAAGGCCAGGGATTGGTGTTTATGGGGTGGAATCACTGGGTGCATCTGCTGCTACAGCCATAAAAACTGCCAGGGACCTGCAGCCAGAGCTGTCTCAGAGCAGGGCCCCTCTAGGGTCCAGAGAGGTCCCTCTGGGGTCCTGGAGCTCCGCTGACCGGCTGAGGGCTCCCAGCTGCAGCAGGGTCTGCAATCGCTCTCTCCATACAGCTGATTGGTGGAGTGCGGGCCTGCTTGCAGCGCCTGGCAGGGACCAGTAAATTGAAAACATGATGTTTCCTGCCGGAGGCCAGTGCAGGGCAGGACTCGGTGTGGCCTTGGAAAGCTGGCCTCGCTCTCAGGAAGCCCTGCTCCCCACAGCTCCGCCACAAAAACAGTGGAAAAGTGAAGCCTTTTCAAGTCTGTGTTTCCACTGTAAACAGGGGGTGAAAGCTGGCCCCTTGCCTCCTGGCGCTGCTGGGTCCGCCTCCTCCACCCGGCGCTGGCCTGCCCAGTCTTTGGAGGCACCTCAGCTGCCCCTCTGCCCCCAACAGTGCCCCTCTGATCAGAGAAGCCCCGTGCCCCTAATTCACTAAGCCTTCTGAGTTTAGTTCAAGCATACCAGGACCTACCAATCCTCAGCATCCATCCAGTGAGGCCAGAGGGGTAAAGGCGAAACTCCGGTGCATGGAGAGGCAGGCCCTGCTGCTGCTGAGTCGCTGCAGTCGTGTCCAGCTCTGTGCGACCCCATAGACGGCAGCCCACCAGGCGCCCCCGTCCCTGGGATTCTCCAGGCAAGAACACTGGAGTGGGTTGCCATTGCCTTCTCCAATGCACGAAAGTGAAAAGTGAAAGTGAAGTCGCTCAGTCGTGCCCAACTTTTAGCAACCCCATGGACTGCAGCCCACCAGGCTCCTCCGTCCATGGGATTTTCCAGGCAAGAGTGCTGGAGTGGGGTGCCACTGCCTTCTCCAACAAAGAGGCACAGGACTCACCCAAAGCCACACAGCAAATAAAGAGCAGCCCTGTGCCCTCCTTCTCTCCTGAAGTGACTCCATGTGGGAGGCTCGCGTGGGTGAGGCGTGTGCCTGCACCGAGTGTCAGTGTTAGGTGCTCAGTTGTGTCCGACTTTGCGACCCCACGGAGGGGCAACCCGCCAGGCTCCTCTGTCCATGGGATTCTCCAGGCAAGAGAACTGGAGCGGGTTGCCATTCCTTTCTCCAGGGGATCTTCCTGACCCAGGGATCAAACCCACCTAAATCCAGCAAGAGTTTCTTTGACGTCCTTCACATAGGGAATGTAGCACCAGCAGCATTCAGTGGGAGTGGCTTATTGATTTTGAAGTCTGTAATATGCCCTTTTTTCCTTACTGTTAAAGTAACGCATGCTTGTTGTAGAAAGCCTGGAAGTCACAGAAAAGTTAGAAGAAAAACAAACACTGCCCGTCGTCCTTCCAACCAGGAGTTATCCTGGACAACATCCTGGAATATTACTTTCCGGCCACTGTTTAATTTTCTGTCCTTCTCTTTTGGACTTATATCAGGAGTAGTTTTCAGGGTCACTGGGTATTCTTTAAAAATGTGATTCCTGATGGCCCTGAGGAGGGGCCCGGATGAGGGCCAGGGCTGCAACCCCTTCACAGGTCTGCTCAGCCCCAGCCTGGCATACCCCCATCATGGGGACTCTGTGGGAGTCTCCCCCCTCGGTGGGGAGGAGAGGCCCCCTCACGCTGCAGTTCATGGTGAAAGGGGCTGGCCTGGACACCCCGGGCTGGAGAACCCAAGGGGCTCGAATCTGTGTGTGACTCTGGGCCTGTCTCCCTATCACTCAAAAGGGCAGACGAGGCTTCTTCTAGCCCTCGCGCCAGTGAGCCTGCTTTGCGGCCTGCTCGCCAGCTGCCCACAGGCACAGTGCTGCGTTCCTCCTGAGGGCCGGCTCGACGTCAAGGGCCTACTGTGTGCAGGTGTCAATCACCCTGGGCGACAAAAGGCCCCTGTTCCTGCCATGTTCTCCCGACACCTGCGCGTCCCCCACGCCTGCCTGTTTTAACCCACAAGCCCCTGTCCAGCCCCCTCCTCCCTGACCCCTCAGCAGTGGGGGGCTGGACCCCAGCTGGACAGGGGTGGCAGGGATCCTGGAAGGAACCATCTGTGACCCCCTCCACCCGCCAGCACCCTTGGTGGCCCTAAGACAGCTTTATGGAGGACGGGTCGAGGCTGTCTGCATCCTGGCAGGTTTATTTCTTCATTTTTCAAGGCCTGCTCTGATTTTTCCACGTCTCCCCGCCCTCTCCCTAGGCAGGCTTCCCTCCCTTCCCCCTCTAATCTGTCAGCCCAGCCAGGAGGGCCACTGGCCTCCAGGTGATTGAATTATTACGCGGGGGGAAGGGGGAGATAGGCCAGGGTTTTCTGCGTGAGTGCTTTTGGCTTCCTGCCCTTGGAGAGGGGCTGGGGAGGGGGAGGGGGTGTGATGGTGGAGACTGTGGGCCATGGGTTTCCCAGACACCCTGCACCCCCCACCTCCCCTGTCTGGACCGCAGATGAGCCCTGCCACCGACAGCGCTGGCCCAGGGCCACTGCTCTGCCACCCTGCTCTCCCCCTACGCCAGCCCTGCTCAGGCCTCGATTTCCCCTCCTGCCAAATGGGCAGGTCTCTGTCCTGATGCCAAGGGGAAGAAGAGGCGTCCAGGCAGCTGTGACTGCTGACTCACATGTGAGAAATTCTTAAACATCTGCTATCTGTGTGTTGTGGGCCAGGGACTCAGGATGGAGAAAAGAAGGGAGGTCAGCACTTGTAAAACACCTACTCTGTACAGCAGGCATGTTCACGTGCGTGACTTCATATTTCCTCCCCTTACCCCCCACCCCAGTTGTAACTGAAAGAAATAACGAGTAAGAATTACTAGCCTTATTTTTACAGCTTAGAAATACTCCCAGCACAGACTCCTTCTCCCAGGAACCTTGGGTTCTTGAGGGATGAGGCACTGTCTGGGTCCTCTCTAACTCTCTGGGGGCAGGAGAAGACTCAGAAGGGACCCAGCAAATGCTGCTGGTTCTACTGAAGTGAGACCAGAGAAGTGATAGCACCAGCCCAAGGTCACACAGCTAGAAATGGAGCCCCCCTATGCCTGGCTCCAAGCCACTGCTCCTGGCCTGGGTGTTGACAGGGAGGTCTGCCGCCTGGCTGGCATTATCTAGTTGCAAGGCTGCTGCGGCGGGTTGAGAGTTTGATGGCTCCAGGTCTCACCCACCCCTCCCGCTGGTGTCTGTTCCTCTGCTGCTCAGGCCCCACCCCCACTCTCCAGCCTGCCTTCCCCCGCCCAAGAGGAGGAGCTGGAGGGGGAAGCCCCCTCCCCTGCTCCGCTCCACACTCCAGCTCATGGAAATGAAAAACACATTGGCTTCATTATCCCGGGCTGAATGAGCAGGGTTGCCATGGTGACAGCCGTCTCAGGCCCACGAGGGGGCAGGGAAGGGGCTGGCGAGGCCGTGGCAAGTGGGACCGGGCAGCGGGTGAGTGGGCGCGCCGGGTAGGCAGCGCCCAGGAGCATCAGCCCCTCGTGCTCCCTGCCCTCCTGCCGGGCCCCGGCTTCAGGTCCCAGTGTTTGGTCAGGGAGAAGCAGGCAGGCCCCATCCTCCAAGGACTGGCTCCTCACTCACCTGTCCTGCCGCCTTCCATCTCTTCCTTTCAGGGGAGGGTTAAAGGTGCCTCACACCATCCTGGAGGTCAAGATGGAGGGCAGACGTGGGAGCTGGGGGCCAGAAGAGGGCAGGGGCCTGTCCCCCGAGGAGGTCAGCTGTGGTGCTCCACTGGCCTCCGCAGTGGCGTGGCCCGAGGAAATGGCTGAGGGTCCCAGCCAGTGTACACCCCAGCACTCCTGTGTGCCCTGAGTCATCGCCTGGGTCCTCAGGCATAGCCCTTTTACTGGAGGCTGGGTCTCCAGATGCCCCACAGGACAACAGGTGTGACGGAGGCTATGGGGACGCCAGCAGGGCATCCGGACCCAGAGCAGCCTGTGCCCTGGGAGGCCCTGGGCAGGTGTCCTGACCTTCAGGTCTGAGCTGGGTCTTCCCCACAGCTCTGNGCAGTGGCGTGGCCCGAGGAAATGGCTGAGGGTCCCAGCCAGTGTACACCCCAGCACTCCTGTGTGCCCTGAGTCATCGCCCGGGTCCTCAGGCATAGCCCTTTTACTGGAGGCTGGGTCTCCAGATGCCCCACAGGACAATAGGTGTGACGGAGGCTATGGGGACGCCAGCAGGGCATCCGGACCCAGAGCAGCCTGTGCCTTGGGAGGCCCTGGGCAGGTGTCCTGACCTTCAGGTCTGAGCTGGGTCTTCCCCACAGCTCTGACCCAGGGACCCTTATCCTCAGATGGGCCCTGTCTCCACAAGGCCTGGATGCCCCCTTGCCCCATGGCCTGTCACCCCGGGGCTTGATTTCCGCTATGCTCAGGCTGATCCAAGGGAGGCTGGCTGCGCCCCCATTTCTCTTCCGGGCTCCCTGGTGGCCCCCTGGGGTGGACTTAGGCAAAGTCTGCCATTCTCCTCTGGAGCATGCAGCACAGCCCGACCCATCACATGATCTAGAGCCATCGGACAGCCGCCAAGGGCCCCGCTGGGGGGGAACTGAGTGCCCTCAAGAGACTCCCCTTCAGACAGTGCCGGCCCCAGCTCCACTTCCAACCTTGACCCTAACCCTAAGGCCACATCCGGCCTCAACCCATCTCCTGGCCCAGCCCACATGGGTGTGTTTCCCACGTGCTCCCGCCCCGAGCTGCTGTTCAAGCCATTCCGTCCACCCGGAATACCCTCCCCTCACAGCCTGCATGCTGCCAAGTCCAGCCTCCTCCCACTTCCTATTTCAGATGAGGAAACCCAGGCCCAGAGAGACATGTGACTTGTCCAGGGCGATTGGAGAATTTGGGCAGCATGGCCTGGGGCAGGATGTCCCAGGAGGCCGGGCCATTCATTCCCCGCTGAGATGGGGCAAGGGTCCACGTGACCCTGGACGAAAGCCCAGCAGCTCAGGGCTGGTGACAGTTCCCTGTCCAGGCAGGTTTGGAGGGGAGGCAGAGAGCGCCAGGGTTTCTGCACCCTGACAGCTGTTCTCAGTGGGGAGGGGCCTGGGAGGGGTGCTCAGGGGCTGGCCCCAGCCTTGCTGATCGTCGACCATCCTGTAGCCCTGCCCACAAATGGGTCACGTGCTTCTAAGCAGACAGGTGGTGAGCAGCAGAGCTCAGCAGACTGCTGTAGCTTTGCCTCCTGCCAAGTGGTGGGGTAGGCGGCACAGGCAGGAGAAACCCCAGCACCTCCCTATGACAGGGGACGTCCAGAGGTCCCCACACAGCCACCTGCCACTCTGCTGCAACCAGATCCCAGGGGCTCATTCCAGAATGCAGAGTCCCCCACCCTCCAGGGGAGGCTGGGGCAGAACCCAGAAATCAGTGTATTTGCTGCTTCCCAACCTGTGGGCAGGGCTTGCCTTGTGGCCTCCAGGGCCCAGCCCAGCCTCAGGGTCTTGGGCCCCAGCCTTCACATTTATACAGAGGCCCCCTCCTTGTGCTCCTGGCTCCAGGATCATGACCCCTTGCTGATCCGCCTGGGCCTTGTGCTGCCCAGGGCCAGCCTCAGATCAGTCCTGCAGTCCTGTGCCCTCCCTCCCCCTTCTCCCCTCTCATCCATTGTCCAGCCACCCCAGAGCCCACAGTCCCCCGCCACTGACCTCCCCTGACTCGGC
>SJYW01012339.1:117223-160196 GCA_006410735.1 Raphicerus campestris | reverse complement strand
CCAAAAAAAATGAGTTCCCTCCAAAACTGATTCCCCCAAAACTGTTGAGTCGGCAGCATCTTGCCTCCTCCCTGAGCCTGCTAAAATTATAGAAAATGAAATCTGCCCCGACCTTGTGCTTTTCACCTCTTTTTTAAACATTCCACTGTAGCATGAGGACATGTCTTGTTTTTTCTTATTTATCTTCCTCCCATGCCAGCTGGGGCTCCGAGCCCTTCTCTCCTCTTGACTGGAGCCAGAAAGGGAAGGACTTCCACATCTTTTTTTTTTTTTTCGTTCAGCTGTCAGCAGAAATAAAACAAGCAGGTTTATATTTGGAAAGCAGAGGGTCTCAGCCACCAGATCACTATGTCCAGGGTAGGTCACAGCCTTGTATCCTCTCATGTGACAAAGGCTTGAAATTTGACCCACAGATTTGCAGAGAGTGGGGCTTTTGCAGCAGGCCTGTCTTTATTCATATCGACTTTTAAATGCCATTGGAGCATCATGGGGTATTCTCCACTGGCTGGGAAAGGGTAGTTCTAGAAAAGAATCCTCTGGAACATTTCTCAAGTGGTCTGACATGGGCAGATCTCTATGCAAGGTTGAAGGGAACTTTCACCCCATTTCAGAAACGAGGTACCTGGGCCTCAGCAGGGTTTTGAGATTGGCTAAAGAGTGGAGTTGGGTTTCACAGCCAAGGCCACCCTGTGGGTCAGTTCATTAGTAAAGTGAAAGTCATTCAGTCGTGTCTGACTCTTTGTGACCCCATGAACTGTAGCCTGCCAGGCTCCTCTGTCCATGCGGATTCTCCAGGCAAGAATACTGGAGTGGGTTGCCAGGCCCTTCTCCAGGGGATCTTCCTGACCCAGGGATCAAACCTGGGTCTTCTGCATTGCAGGTGGGTGTTTTACGGACTGAGCCATCTTAGAAGCCCAATTCATGAGGAAACAAAACAGGACAGAAAGGAAAGAGAAAGGTGGCTTGTGTTCTATCGAGATCCCTGACGCTGCAGGGGAGATGGCAGGGAGGGAAACGGCTGTGAAGAGACCTTGGTCCCAAGCCCAGCAGGCCCCACCCGCTCTTGGGCTGGGGTCTCCCCATCTGAATGGCTGTCTTGGACCTGAAGCCTGTAGAGCCCCTCCCAGGTCTGCCTCACGGTCAGTGTTCCCAGGACCATTTTGTCTTGGTAATCTGAGCAGTTAATTTTTCACCTAGAAGTGACTCTCTGTTCCGTAAGTAATTTTAAACAAATTCTGTTCCAGTCCCTACACTTCCGTGGGGGAAAAAAACAAGACCCAGCTGGGTTTTCCACCCTCCTCAGCAGACAAGTGTTTGCAAGCAGTATGTACTCCAGGCTTTGATCCCTCAGAGCCCAGGGCAGTGAGGGTCTTGTACTGTGTTCAAGAGGACAACCACGAGGGGCCCAGTGACCCGGCCTCCAGTCAGCCAGATGTGTCCCAAGGAACCATCCTGAGAGGGCTCAAGTCCTTTTCAGCCCCATTCTAGGTCTTCAACAGATCTTTCTTGGTGATTCCTAAACCCCTCTGTCAGATCTTGCTATTAGCGTGAGGCTCTCAGAGTGTAGAGTAAACTAATGAATTGCAGCATGATTACACAGCACATAATTAACTTTGTAATTAATATGCAACTGCCACTTAAGCTAAAACACTGCTTATAGAGACGTACGGCAATAGTAAATCACAGGTCAGAAATAGCACTTTGGAATTTTCAAAAGAATGAACGTAAGCAGGGAATCACTTAAGGCAGCGGGGCGAGTTAATTAAAAAGCAGATGAATTGTATGCGTCCTGCTTCATTTCAATACCTTCTCCTTTAAGAGAGACCCCGATGCCATCCTGCCAAGCTGACTGGCCAGGCCTGGACAAAAGGACACTGGGCATGGATGGTTTTATTTCCAAAATAAGTCAGGCCTTCATTGCCCCAACCCAGCCACCCCCATGTCTTGATCCTGGCCCCAGCCACGCTGTCCCTCCTGGGGGCCTGGCTCTGCCCCTCCACCTCCAGAAAGCTTATGGGGTTGCCGCCAGGCCAACTCTGGGCCTTCCACAGTCTGGCCCCCCTGGTGGGCACAGCCATCTGGTCGGTTAGTACAGCCTGGCTGCCTTCACCTGGATTCTAGGCTTCTGAAAATCCGGGATTCATCTTACTTTTTTTTTACTGTTATTTGATTTTTCCTTCCCCCTGCCTCGTGCCAGAGAGCTGAAGCTAGAAAATGCCTTAGGGGTGGCCTCACCCAGGCCGAATTTCACCCAGGCTAAGAGTTGAGGGGCTGGGTTCCATAGTCACCTGGTGAAGTGGGCTCAGGCCTAGGAGGACTCGCTCTCTGCATCTCTCCTAGTCTCACGTCAGGCTGGGTGGGCCTTTGAAATGAGTTAAACCCAGGTTCCAATCCCAGCAACTCTTCTGGTCCACTGTGTGACCTTAGGCAAGTTGCATAACCTCTCTGGACTTCAGTTTCCTCATCTGTAAAGTCTGAGCAAGGATGCCCACCTCCCTGGGTTGGTGTGAGACTTAGGGGAGTAATGTGTGTGTGGGAAGGGCCTGGTGCAGAGGGAGTGCTCCCTGGAGCCTGAGTGTTCCTTGCTGTCCTCAGAGGTTTAGGGGGTACAGGGAGAAGTATATGACATCTCAACCAGCCCCATCCTTTAGAGGCTGAGAAAACAGGCCCAGAGGGGCAACTGTGCGTCCACAGACCGTGCACGTAACTGGCATGATTGGAACCCTCCCAAGACCAGGAGCCCCCTGAGCACAGATGACTCTTATCCATGTTCTCCAGCTCTACCCTGGGCACAGCAATGCAGAGCCAGCAAAGGGTGGTACCCAGTGGGTGGCTGAACTGAAAGTCCTCTTCCAGAACAGCCTTGAGCTGGGTCATCAGCAAAGAAACTTTCTCAGCCCCCAGCCCCTGGATGGTGTGGAGGTGGCTTGGCTTAGGGGAGGATGCTGGACTTTCAAGTCTGACAGACAGGTTCAGATCCCAGCGGTGCCACTGTCAGATCTTGGGCAAATTCCTCAATCATTTTCAGTCGTATTTCTCCCCATCTGTAGGATGGCACTAATCATTCTAACTGTATCTTTATCATTTGTCATCAAGATAACTCACATGAAACAGCAAATGTGCCACCCAACACACAGTAGGTACTTAATGATATTGCTCCTCTTCTTAATCACAATCACGGAGGAGATTTCTGAGTGGCCGTTGAAGGGCCATGCAGGCCGGTGGCCCGGGGCAGGGGACTCTGGTGGCCAGGGCTACCTGGGCCTGTGCCACCTCTTTAGATTTCTTGGCTTAGAGGGGCAGAGAAGGTGCCAGCCTCCCCAGACAACCCAGCCTCTGCCTCAGGTGGCTCAGTTGACCTTCCAACTCTGGCCTTTGCCCTTCTAGAAAGTGAACCTGGGCCTCTCTCCTCCTGACCTAGGCCAGAATTGCTGGGGGTAGGGAGTTGCCGGGCCCATAGGCAGGTTCTGGCCAGTTGGGTACATCTAAGCTATTAGAAATCAGAGATATCACTTTGCCAACAAAAGTTCTTAGTGTCAAAGCTGTGGTTTTTCCAGTAATCATGTACGAATATGAGAATTGGACCATAAAGAAGGCTGAGCGCCAAAGAATTGATGCTTTCAAAATGTGGTACTAGAGAAGACTCTTGAGAGTCCCTTGGACAGCAAGGAGATCAAACCAGTCAATCCTAAAGGAAATCACCCCTGAATATTCATTGGAAGGACTGATGCTGAAACTGAAACTCCAATATTTTGGCCACCTGGTGTGAAGAGCCAACTCATTGGAAAAGACCCTGATGCTGGAAAAGATTGAGGACAAGAGGAGAAGGGGATGACAGAGGATGAGATGGTTGGATGGCACTGCCAAGTCAATGGACTTGAGCTTGAACAAACTCTGGGAGATAGTGAAGTACAGGGAGGCCTGGCGTGCTGCAGTCCACGCGGTAGCAGAGTCAAACACGCCCGAGCGATTGAACAGCAATAGTGACGGTGGCCTAGTGAAGCTGCCCGTAATATTGGGTTCAGCACCCGAGGCCCCAGGCCTCCTGGGCAGTGGGTTCCAGATCTTGGTGTGGGTGCTCTGAGGCCTTTCTTCCCGCAGACACCTCAGTTTCCGGTCCCCTCCCCTGCCAGGCGCCGCTGCCCCAGCCTGCCCACCCTCCTCTGCAGTCTCTCTCTCCCTGCTGTCCAGCCTCTTCACCCTGCACCCACTCCTCTTAGTTCAGAATTTGTCAAAGCCAGTTCCAGAGAAAACTAGTCTATGGGATTTTAAAATGTGTTTAGTGAAAAAAGTTGTTTTGCACTCCGGTCACTTTGGGAAAAGCCAGATGCTCTAAGGCCCTTTATGTGCAAATGTGCTGCCTCCTCACCAAGGGTGATTGGAATATGACTCCCCAGCCAGTCTTACCAGAGGGTCCTTCATCAGGAAGGACCCTTTTCCGCGTTAACTCACCGCAGGCAGCCTGATCTGCAATGTCCTGGCCGTACCCTCCTTTCCCCAGAATAGGCAGCGTTTCTCCTCCAGTCCCCCGCCTCCTCCTGTGGCACTGCCCACCTGGACACTGTGTGGGTGTCCGGTGCCCCTCCGAAGCAGTGACCTTATCCCTCTGTCCTCCTGAGCTTTTCAGGACTGGCCTTTGCCTCAAAGACAAATCCCCCCCACCCAGCACTCTGGCCGGTGGGCACGGGCCCCTGCCTCAGCCACCCACATCCTCAAAGGCACCTGGCTCTGAGACGCAGGGTGGTTCCCAGAGGCGCCCGTGTGAGGGTGCGCGGAGGGNGTCCGGTGCCACTCCGAAGCAGTGACCTTATCCCTCTGTCCTCCTGAGCTTTTCAGGACTGGCCTCTGCCTCAAAGACAAATCCCCCCCACCCAGCACTCTGGCCGGTGGGCACAGGCCCCTGCCTCAGCCACCCACATCCTCAAAGGCACCTGGCTCTGAGATGCAGGGTGGTTCCCAGAGGCACCCGTGTGAGGGTGCGCGGAGGCAGGAAAGCTGCAGGTCTTTAACGTCTAGAGTGGTAGCTTTTAGTTCCCCTCACCGCCCCGCAGCGGATGCCGACTCCTCTCTCGGGCCCTGCTTTCCTCCTGCCTGTGATGGAGATGATAAGACGCACCTGGTCCTGAGCAGAGCTGGGGCCCCCGTGCTTGGGGCTATGCGGAGTGCTTCCTAGTCGCTGTCTCATGTAACGAACTCAGCAGCCTGTGAAGTTGGCACCATTGTTATTGCATCCATTTTACAGATGCCTGAGGCACGCAGAAGAGAGCGTTTTGCCCCAGGTCACAGAAGCTAGCACATGAAAGAGCCAGGATTTGAACCCAAGCAGCCTGGTGACCTGATCCACTAAGCGAGATTACCCACATAAATGAGGTGATAACAAGGGTTATGTACGGATGTGAGAGCTGGACCATAAAGAAGGCTGAGCACCTGAGAATTGATGCTTCCAAATTGTGGTGCTGGAGAAGACTCTTGAGAGTCCCTTGGAAAGCAAGGAGATCAAACCAGTCAATCCTAAAGGAAATCAATCCTGAATATTCATTGGAAGGACTGATGTTGAAACTGAAGCTCCAGTACTTTGGCCACCTGATGCAGAGAGCTGACTCACTGGAAAAGACCAAATGCTGGAAAGATTGAAGGCGGAAGGAGAAGGGGAAGACAGAGGATACGGTGGTCTGGATGGCATCACTGACTCAATGGACATGAGTTTGAGCAAGCTCCAGGAGTTGGTGATGGACAGGGAAGGCTGGCGTGCAGCAGTCCATGGGGTCACAAAGAGTCCGACATGACTGAGCGACTGAATAGCAAGGGTCAAATGTGGTTATGACACCAGGGCTTTGTAAACTGTAGAGTGCTTTGCACAGTCAGAGTGTCAAGTCAGCACTCGGTTTTGGAGAGCCTGGTGTAAATCCTTGTCTCTCAGTAGACACTCAGGAAGCATGTTTTCAGGTTGCTTGTGGGGTACCTAGCTTGTCCCCGAAGGGCTCCAGAGATGAGGCCCCCACTCCCAGCATGAGTTGGGGTGGCTTAGTCCCTGAGTCCCTCACACCCAGAGATTCCCTGAGTGCAGATCTGATGACAAGCAGGGTGATGGACACCAGACCCAGCTGACTCACCCCCTTGCAACCACAGGCCTTCTAGAAAAAGGCTTGGACATACGGGGTCAGTGTGCCAGCATCAGCCCAGCTGGGATGCCAAAAATCCCCAAGGAGCCGTGGGGACTTCACGGGGTTTCTGCAGAAATAAAATCACAGATGCTTCCCACTAGGAGCAGAGCCCTTGCCGCCGTCAGGGTTAGCATGACTTGCCGCAGTCACCCTGTCCTTCCTCACCCACACCTGGAGACCCCCTGGAGCTCCCTGGGGTAGGTCCCTGTCTGAGCTGTCTGGGGCCACAGATGTGCACTCGGCAAACACCTGCAGGAGGGGCCTGGCTGTGGATGGAGCCGGGAGGGCCTAGACCTTCAGGGCAGCCCGGGCTCCCGAGGGCTGAGTGTGGCGCCGGCCCCACTTCTGACCTGTAGCAGAGGCTCTGCTGTACCTCCACCCACACCCCTGCCCAGGGCCTCAGTTTCCTCATCTGTGAACAATGGGTCTGAGCAGATCCCCAGATCCATTCTAGATCTAAGCCGTGAGGACTGGTCTTGTATTGGTTGGTTGGTTGGTTGGTTGGTTTTTTACCATCTACCACTTTTAAGTCAAATAAATGCCTGCTTTTTGATTCCTCTGTTCCCCACCTCCCTTTTCTTGAGAAATTTTTAAACCAATCTGACAGTTCATAGCAACTCACTAAAAGAGAAGTCAGTAAAAATAAGAGTCCAGGCTCAGGAGAAACAGCTGCGGTCCTAGACCAGCCCATGTCAGTCCTGCATGATAGGGGAGTAACGACCCACCTACGCTGAGCCTTCATTTTTCTCCTCTGCAAAATAGGCTAATACTGCCCACCAGCTGCTGTGAGGCTGTGATTGATGGAAGGTTGCTTGACATGTGGCTGGTTTGCCTCTGTGGTCCGAACGTCAGCTCTCAGCTCAAGAAGAGCCTGGCTCTGACTCCCAGTTTAGGGTAAAGAGGACTAAGTCGGGGACTGGGAAATCCGCACGCAGATCTCTGCTCGTGTCTTGGCTGGCTGGTGTGCCTCGGCTGAGCTTTCCCTGCTCTGAGCCTCTGTTCACCCTCCTTTTAAAAATGGAGCTGCCAGGGGTTTTCTTCTCATGTGTTGGCACCAAGTGATTAAGAATGCCTGGGCAGAAGGGTGTGTGGACGATTGGCTGGGTCGTGTGTGGACCCAGTGGGAGAATGCAGTGACTGGTTAGCCAGGCCCGTCAGGAGGCGGGGGCAGCATCCTCACGCCACACACCTTCTGCATGCTCTGTGCTTCTTCAGGGCTCATCTAGTTACACTGCTCTCCCTTCGACCTGCCATTGCCCCACCCCTGTCTGGAGCTCCTGGAGAATGCCAGGTGGGTGGATTTGGAGGCTCAAGGAGCTAGGGTAAGGACGAGATGGTGGAGAACACCGTTTTGTCCTTAGAACTGGAGCTGAAGGCATCTTCAGGGCATGTATAGCCTTCTATCGGACACCAGCTGGTAGTCAGGGGACCCTGGCTCCACCTCCAACTTCATCCCACACTATGTCTTCTGAGTTCCCCCAGGGAATTGTTTCCACCTTCCCTCTTCTCCACTTCCTGGCATCTGAGCTTGGGAATCGCAGGCAAGAGCCTTAAGACAAGGCCAGGCCAGGGCCGCTGCCTGAGCTGCTGTCCTAGGGAAGGCGTGCGGCCCAGACAGCATCACGCAGGACCGTGCCTCCCTGGCTCTGCAGTGACGGTCAGCTTTGCCACAGGCAGAGATGTTGAGGAAGCCTGCCACGTTCCCACGGAGAGCACGAGGCGGTGAAGCCTCATGGGCTGTGTAACCAGCCTGGGGTTCAAGTCCTGGCACTGCCACTTCTCAGTAGTATGACCTTGGGCAAGTCATGCTACCTCTCTGAGCCTCCGTTTCTTCATCTATAGTATGGTAATAATCACTGGAACATCACAGTGGAATTCTGGGGCTGAGAGTGAGCTGATACGCGTAGGGAACCTCGCGTCTGGCACGGAGAAGTCCATTCGTTGTTCAGTTGCCGAGTGGTGTCATTCTCTTGCCACCCGTGGGCTGTATAGCCCTTGCCCTGCTTCTCTTTCCATTTGGAGGAAACAAAGAGCAGAGGTGGCATAGCCTGGGGAGGAGAGGAAACCCGGCAACCTGACCCAGGACGAAAGCTGGCCCGCTTTCACCTTTTGCAGAGAAGCTGTCAGTGGACGTTCACTGCGAGGTCATGGACCTGGAGTGTGGCCAGAGGGTGGTGGGAGGTTTTGACCCCAGGAGTACGACCCAGGCCGGCTAAGGCATCATGGGCCCCGGGGAGATGAGCACACCTGGGTGCAGCTGGGACTCCCGGCCCCGTGCGGGCTGGGACAGTGGGCTGGCACCTTTGTCAGAGCGACACTGACACGTGTCCTCCCCAGTCAGCCATCCTGTCCTCTGGATCAGCTCTTGTGTCCCAAAACAGGTTGTCGGGTGTACCCACCTGCCCTCCGGAGGGGTCCCTCTGGAACACCCAGGGTACACATGGGGTTGTCCCACTAACCACCACTGACAGTGGGGGTTCCTGTAGGGGAAGGCGGGTGCTGGGAGACTGGGTCATCAAGAGAAGTGGGTCCACCCTTCCAGCAACCGTGCCAAGTCAGAGCGTCTGAACTCTGAGGCCAGGAGGTATGCAGCTTTGTCCAGTCCTGGCATAAGGGGCACTCCCCAAATTAAGGAGGGGTCCTGCGTTTGGAAGAGACTGTTGTCCAGATCAGGATTTCCCTTTGCAGAACAATGTGCCCTGCGTGACTTCACTTACTCAGCTCCTCCACTCAGTGGGAAGGGAGGGGATACACCTTCCTGTTTGAGAGATGAGGGCTTGGGAAGATAAAGGGCCCTCCCACAGCCTTCCTGCCAAGAAGGTCTGGCTCTCAGGGCCCACCCCTATCCAGGGACCCCACCAAGAGCAAGGCCGCAAGCTGGCCCCAGGGTCTGCTCCAGCGGCCTGGCCACGAATGGGAAGCGGCCGGTCCAGGGAAGCTGCCTGGAGCTGCCTCTTCCCTCTCCCCACTCGTGTCTGCCCCTCCGCCCTCCTCCCTGACTTCCCTGGGCCAGGGCACAGTCTCCCCAACTAGCTTGCCTCACCATCACCTCTTCCTCTGCCTCCAGGCAGTGTGCCTGGAGACCTGCGACACCTCTCTGAGCGCCTTTACTTTTAAGATGAGGAAGGCATCCAACTATGTCAGTGCTTTCTTAATCTCCATCTCTTTCATACCATTTATATTATGTTTAAAATGGTTCTTTAATCCTTCCAGGTTTGCCATCCTTCCCGTATTTAACCCCATCCCAAATAATAATATCCACAGACTCGCCAGTGATCGCTGTTCTAGTCCAAATACTTCACTATGAAAATGTAAAATCTTTGTCCATGGACCACCTAAAATCATCCTTGTTCCACAAGTGGCACATGTATCACTCTCTGGAAGCCCCAGCCTGGCTTATCAGAGTCTCCCTGATAAGATCCTCTGATGAGGACTGACTCCTTGCTGAAAACCCATCCATCCATCCATCTAATGAGCATTGCTGAGCACCCACTGAGTACCAGGCCCCAGGCTAGGCTAGACTCTGGGGATCCATAACTGGAAGACATCTCAACTGATGGGGAGTCAGATGCAACGACGTCCCCCTCATCTAGTGCCCCCAAATCGGGGGTTCATGACAGGGCGCTGAGGACATAGAAGTGAGTGGCTCTGCTGGGGGAAACCAGCCAAGAGGGTGACCCCGAACCNGACACGTGTCCTCCCCAGTCAGCCATCCTGTCCTCTGGATCAGCTCTTGTGTCCCAAAACAGGTTGTCGGGTGTACCCACCTGCCCTCCGGAGGGGTCCCTCTGGAACACCCAGGGTACACATGGGGTTGTCCCACTAACCACCACTGACAGTGGGGGTTCCTGTAGGGGAAGGCGGGTGCTGGGAGACTGGGTCATCAAGAGAAGTGGGTCCACCCTTCCAGCAACCGTGCCAAGTCAGAGCGTCTGAACTCTGAGGCCAGGAGGTATGCAGCTTTGTCCAGTCCTGGCATAAGGGGCACTCCCCAAATTAAGGAGGGGTCCTGCGTTTGGAAGAGACTGTTGTCCAGATCAGGATTTCCCTTTGCAGAACAATGTGCCCTGCGTGACTTCACTTACTCAGCTCCTCCACTCAGTGGGAAGGGAGGGGATACACCTTCCTGTTTGAGAGATGAGGGCTTGGGAAGATAAAGGGCCCTCCCACAGCCTTCCTGCCAAGAAGGTCTGGCTCTCAGGGCCCACCCCTATCCAGGGACCCCACCAAGAGCAAGGCCGCAAGCTGGCCCCAGGGTCTGCTCCAGCGGCCTGGCCACGAATGGGAAGCGGCCGGTCCAGGGAAGCTGCCTGGAGCTGCCTCTTCCCTCTCCCCACTCGTGTCTGCCCCTCCGCCCTCCTCCCTGACTTCCCTGGGCCAGGGCACAGTCTCCCCAACTAGCTTGCCTCACCATCACCTCTTCCTCTGCCTCCAGGCAGTGTGCCTGGAGACCTGCGACACCTCTCTGAGCGCCTTTACTTTTAAGATGAGGAAGGCATCCAACTATGTCAGTGCTTTCTTAATCTCCATCTCTTTCATACCATTTATATTATGTTTAAAATGGTTCTTTAATCCTTCCAGGTTTGCCATCCTTCCCGTATTTAACCCCATCCCAAATAATAATATCCACAGACTCGCCAGTGATCGCTGTTCTAGTCCAAATACTTCACTATGAAAATGTAAAATCTTTGTCCATGGACCACCTAAAATCATCCTTGTTCCACAAGTGGCACATGTATCACTCTCTGGAAGCCCCAGCCTGGCTTATCAGAGTCTCCCTGATAAGATCCTCTGATGAGGACTGACTCCTTGCTGAAAACCCATCCATCCATCCATCTAATGAGCATTGCTGAGCACCCACTGAGTACCAGGCCCCAGGCTAGGCTAGACTCTGGGGATCCATAACTGGAAGACATCTCAACTGATGGGGAGTCAGATGCAACGACGTCTCCCTCATCTAGTGCCCCCAAATCGGGGGTTCATGACAGGGCGCTGAGGACATAGAAGTGAGTGGCTCTGCTGGGGGAAACCAGCCAAGAGGGTGACCCCGAACCAGGCCTTGATGGGTGCAGGGGGCCAGGCACTGTGGGCTGAGGCACAGAGGTAAAGACCTAGAGGTGTGATCTTCAGAACACAGTCCCAGAGGCGGGCAGCAGCCCCATGTGGAGGATATGGGATCAGCAGAGGGTAGTGGGAGGTGGGGGCCAGACAGGGCCTGACATTGTCACACAGAGGTCGCTGCTGAACCTAAGGCCCACAACATCCTCCTTTCTTGGAGTCTGAGAGCTGGTGAACCGGCCGACCAGGATGCATCCCCTGGAACCCCAGGTCTCCCACCACGCCGAGCAGCAGGCGCATCCCAAGCTCCCTGGCCGTGACGATGTCTTGGAATGCAGCCTCTGCTCTGCAGACTGTAGGTACAGCCCCCCTTCCCTGCTGCCAGCCCCGCTCATCCCGGGGGACCCGAGCTGCAGATGCGCGTGGCGATTGAATCGTTTCTGCACACCACTGCTCACACAGCTCCCCTGGGACCTGCCACTTGCCTGTGCAAGCTGTCAGGAGATGTGTGTGCTCCCTGCGTCTGGGTCAGCACTCAAGTGTGTGCGTGTACCTATACATAAGTGTGCAAAGGGGTACATAAGCATATGTTTGTGCACACAGATGCAGAAGCCTCTCGGCTGAGTTCATGTTTGTTAAGTGTACCGTTAACTTGTTGGCCTCAAAAGGGGAAAATAAAACAGCCTGATGTTAGTCCCCCTGATACCAGCCCTAGGGAGCTGCCTCCAAGGTTCCAGGGCCCCACTTTCCATGGAGCAGGTTAGAGCAACTCACTACTTCTAATGAGACGCCTGTGAGGGCCATGTGCCTCCTCCAACATTTTAGACCAGGTGAGAAGCTGCCAGGGAGCCAGGAGGTGGCCCAGGTCTCTCCTTAGGCTCAGCAAGGTGGGTTCCAGTCCCACTCATCCTTCTTCCCCTGTGTCCATCCCCTCTCTCTGCCCCTGCCTACCATCCTGCCAGAACATGTGGTCCCCAGGCGCCCTTTCCACTCTCCACAGTCTACTCTCCCAGCCGCTCTACTTGCCTGAGGGCAGCAAGCTTTCCTTGAGCGCATCTTCTGTGCTGAGCTCCCCTGAGGCCAGACTCACCCGAACTCCCCTACTAGTGGCGAGTCGTGTGAAATGAAAGCTTGGCCCTTTCAAGCACTCCCCTGTGAGTTGGGAAGCTAACCCAGACGTCACCATTGGAAAACCTACCTACACGCATTTAAGTCAAGTCGAGCATTAGCATCAAGGAAAAGCATGTCACAGAGAAAGGGAAAGCATCTGAGGTCTGAGATGACCCTGGAACAGTGACCACCACCACCACCCCCGCCGGAGTTTACTGGGCCAACAGGCTCCCCGCAGGCCTGCCTTGAAACAGGCTTTGCGATTCTCGAGTCAAACCATCTTACACTTGTTGAGATGGCGTTTTCCAAACAGCTGGAGCTCCTGACACCAAAATCCTAAGATGTTGAGTTTGAAGAGCTGCCAGCAGCCGGCTAGGCTTCGTTTTACAGACGGGAAAACCAAGGAGGGTGGCAGAGCTGGGCTGCCTCCAGGGCCCCACACTGACTAGCCTTGCATCCCCTGCAGGCTGGGGGCTGCTCAGACTGGGACAGAGGGCCGGCACCACAGGGCTGGAGCGCCTGAGCCCACTCTCCATTCGGAGGCAAACAGATGGCAGGAAGGGCTGCGGCATGGGCACACCCAGGGCCCAGCCGCCGGCGATCTCCAGCTGGGAGGGAGCCTGGCTGCAGTGGGCGCTGGAGTTATAGCCGCCACTGAGGATTTGTAGCGACTGTAAAGGCTTAGAGGTGTCCAAGCTGGAAGGAGGGAGGCAGCAGCCAAGCCCAGCAGCGCTCCTTTGGTGGAGGGCGACCTCTGCTGGCCGCTGAGTGCTCCCACTTTCCCGCACCGGCCAGCATGCAGGGAGCCCAGCGGCCCTGGGATGGCCTTGGGAGCAAGCGGATGGGTGTGGACAGGTTCCAGGGGTCCAGGGGCACGTCTCTCTGGGCTCAGGCACAGTCTTGGGTGGGGACTTCCAGGAGGCTCCGACCTCCAGTCTTGGAAGATTGGAAAGCGGAGGGCTTGAATCAGCCCAACACCGTCCCAGCTGTGTGACCCTGGAAAAGTCACTTCATCTCTGAACCTTTTAGGATTAAGTGGATTACAGTGCACAGGGACTGGCCTAGTGCCTGAACGCAGCAGGTGCAGAACTAATGGGGACGATTACACTGCCCCTCAGGGAGCCACCTTTCCCATGCCTCCTTCAGCACCCCCTCTTCTGCTCATGTCTGTGATCTCTAGCCTTTTAGGCCTTGACCCTCTTCATGGGCCGGCAGCACCAGCCCATCCATTCCGGGTGTTAACAGCCCCAATTTTCCACTAATCTTGGCGGTTTACAAGTGTCAGCTCACCTGTGAGTGTCTCCTTAATCAACTAGGCATGTTGTTCTTTTATAGACTGAGACATACACGCTTGCCGTTGTCCCTGGGATGTGTGATGTCTCTCCTGTCAACCCTCTGGATCTCACAGGTGTCCCAGGCCCAGCCGTTCATGTCTTGGTTCCTACAACATGGAGCTCTGGCCTGGGAGTAAAGCCCCCTGGGGTCTAGATCCAGCTCAGAGGTGCTGTGTGGCCTTAGACACGCCACCTGTGGGCCTCAGGCCCCCCAAGAATGAAACCAGCTGAACTCGAGGTGGCGGAAGAACTCAAGGCACCTTTGGGCAGTGACATTCTGAGCATCTTTGAGTCCAGGTGCTGTCTCAGATCAGATAGGCCTCCAGATAGGACAGCACATGCGTCAGTGCAGAGACAGACCCACACTTGGACAGGCTGTCCCCTTTATTGTTTGCTTTCCTCAGGGGAAGCCTGTGGCCCCCTGCTTGCGACTCAACAGGGAAGGACAGCCTCTGCCCCCAGGTGGCTGTCTTGGCGGGTTTGGTGCCTGCTTGGGGCTTCCCTGGGTGGGCTGAGCCCCCACCCCACACCCAGGCCCCAGTCATTCTACAAGCATTTATCAAGGACCCGCTAGGTCTCTGACCCTATAAACAAAATGCTGTGTCCATCCTGGGAAAAGTTCCTACCTGGAGACTGTTGCCAGACCACCTAAAGTGAAAGGGAAGTCGCTCAGTCATGTCTGACTCTTTGTGACCCCATGAAGTGCAGCCCACCAGGCTCTTCTGTCCATGGGATTTTCCAGGCAAGAATACTGGAGTGGGCTGCCATTTCCTTCTCCAGGATATCTTCCCGACCCAGGGATTGAACCCGGGTCTCCCGCATTGTAGGCAGACGCTTTACCGTCTGAGATCCCTCACCAAATTTCCACAGTTCCTATTTCTAACCCCCTAGGCAGTTATCTTCATCAACAGCACCCCTGCTGGCCACATGGGCTGGCGCAGGCCTTTTGTCCTGGTTGGCTGCTGCCTGTGGGCAGGGGATTGAGGTCTGCACAAGCCTGGGGTTTCCTCTGACTTCCCTTCAGGCTCCTCCTTTTTAATGAGGCCCTTTGGCTCAGTGCCCCTGCCCTGCTAGTCTGTAATTGGGACCCTGGCAACCAGTGTTTGCTCATGCCCTGGGTGGGGGCTGGAAAGGCCCAGCTCTTTGTGTACCACGTGATGCTTGAGAGCCCACCTTCGAGCCTCAGTTTCCTCATCTGTAAAGTGAGGATTTAGTAACCGTGTTTGCCTAGTGCCCGGACCAGCATGTCCTTGACATAAGAAGAGTTCAACAAATAGTCATATAAAAGGTGACGTGAGGCAGATACAGGCTTGGACCAAGAGTTCCATGAGCTCAAGAAAATGACTCCATTTTCACCTCACCATGTTCTATAGAGTTAGCGCAGTATAAGATGTTGACAAGTATTTACTGGGTGAGTTGGAAGCATAAGGATGGACAAGTGGAGAATAAAGATGGATGGGGTGGGTGGATGGATGGATGAACAGGCAGGCATCTAGATGGATAAGTGATAGAGAAGTTGTATATCTGGGTGTGTAAATGTGTGATAGGTGGTGTGATAGGAAGGACGCTGGCAGAGTGAGGGTAGAGGAGATCGATGTGGGGATGCTACCCCCATTTTTACATTTTTGCTGGAGAGCTACGAGATAAGATGAACCCAGCAAGCACTGATCAAAGTACAGATGCCCGAATGACCCAGAAACTCCACTTCCAGCAGTGTGTTCTCTAGATTAATTCACACATGATGATGTGGGCAATATTGCAATGAAGAAATCTGGGGATAGCGCAGGCCTCATCTCGGGCTAGAGTGTGAGCCCCTGGAGCAGAAGGGCCTTGTCTAGGGCCTCAGGCCTTAGAACAGCACCTGGCCGGGGTGGACGTTCAGATGGCAGTTGGATAAATGACTCATCAGTGTCTGGGACGCTGTGCAGCCATTAAAAAATGAAAAGGCTCTTTATGTCTTGTTGTGGAATACACTTTGAGATATCGTTAAGAGGAAAATAGCAAGGTCTGCAGAGAGTGTGCAGAATGCTATCGCTTTACGTTTTTTAAGGGGTGGCAGAGGATAGTACACATAGATACTTGCTTCTTTTGAGTCCTTCAGGAGACAGATGACACTGGTTCTCTCCGAAAGGGTCCCTGGGGGCAGGGGACAAGGCCAGCATGACCCTGGTCACTTGTGATTTTTGAACCACACCAGTGAGTCGCCTTTTCAAGCACAAATGGAACAACAAGAAGTGCTTGAGAAGAGCTGTGCAGTGAAGAGCTCCTTGGAAGAGGAACAGGGCCTTCTTCCCAAGGCTGTGGTCAGGCCGACTATTGGCTTCCTGAACCAGGGTGGGGGCAGAGAGACAGGACATGGGAGCAGACAGGCAGACACACAGTCCAAACTGCCACTTGCCACGGGAGGTCTCAGACCTCAGTTTCCTCATCTGTAAAATGCAGACGGTTCTAATCTTACAGAGCAGGTATGAGGAGCTGAGGAGAGAATGCAAGGGCCCAGCACACAGCAAGTGCTTGGTGGAGGGGACGTTTGGTGACATGGCCAGAGAAGAAAGGCCTTCAGGGGGCAGGTTTTGGGATAGCAGAGAAGGCCAGGGGTGGGGGAACCTCTGTTGAGTCCCTTGTGTCTGACCCATGTGTCTGCAGCCAGAAATGCCCCGGGGTTATGGGAGGACAGACAGACAGTGAGGAGCAGATTCTGCTTAGGCCTGGGAACCCGGACTCCTGAGCAGGGGGAGGTCCAGAGTTGAACCTCTCTCCATCTGTCTGCCTCTCCTCCATCTCTGCCTTCGCGCTCGTGGCCTCCCTGGAGAAGCCTGGGGGCTCCACAGGCTTTGCGGAACTGAGGGGAACTCATCACACACATGCTTGCCTGCCCCAGCCCTAGCATCATTCAGGAAGAGTGATGCTGAGTGGGACAGCCCTGTGCCCCGTCCGCTCGGCCAGGAACTGGCAGTCAGAGTCCCGGGGCCCGATTCGGGCTCCCTGTGCCACCCCGGCTAACTCCCTTCCTCTCTCTGAATCTCAGTCTTCTTGTTTGGAAAAGGGAAGTCGTGCTGATGGCTACCTACCCTCTTTCTTTCCTGGGAGAGCAAAGGGGAAACATGAAATTGTGGTTTGTAGACTCCAAGGCATGGGAGATGCGGAGAGGGCACCCACGGCAGGATTGCCTTAAACAACACATGTCACAGGCTGTCACATGGGGAGATCTCTGCACATACGTGCACACACGTGCACACACAGCCACGGCAAGCGGCCTAAGTCCCGCAGCAAGAACCTGAAGATGGGGCTGCCATTGCCGCCGCCGCCACCCAACACACCTGCGTGTGTGTAGACATGCGCGGTGGCCATGCCTGCCCAGTGCTCACATGAGCCACCCACGAGGAGCACCCAGGAACACCTCTTGCCCTGAGCCCAGCGCTGAGCCTGGAGAAGGGCTGGGCAGCCACGGGCATAGCTCCTCCTCCTAGCCCAGGGCTGGCTGCCCGGGGCAGAGGCCGGCGGGCCTGGCACGGCCCCAGTGACACCCACTGTCCTCTGTCTTCGCAGGCTGGACACCGTTCATGGCTCTCGGGTAGAGCCCAGCGAAACGGCCAGAATGAACTCTATGGACAGGCACATCCAGCAGACCAACGACCGGCTGCAGTGCATCAAGCAGGTGGGTGTGCCGTCGGGCGCCCGCTGCTGCAAGGGCAGGCGCCAGGGCGGGCAGGGCAGGGGGCACTGGCGCGCACTGTGCCGTAAGCGCCTGGCATGCTGGGTGGAGGTGACGGTCAGCAAGGGCCAACTGCTTGAGGCTCCCCGACCACCCACCTCGTGAGAACTGGCGAGGACCAGTCTCACACTGGAATCACTCCGCTGGGTTCAGATGCCAGCCCCGCCTCATCCCTTCCCTGCCCTTCCCAGCTGTGCAACTTTGAAGCAGTGTCATGCCCTCTCTGGGCTCTGCTGTGCTCTCTGGGTTGTTTTGAGGACGCAATAAAGTGCCTAATGTCTCTCCCAGACCCAAGCTCCCCGCCTCTCTGCTCTAGTGGTTCTTTGCAAAGAAACAGAAAAAGAAAGGTCTTGGAAAATCAATCATCTTACAGAAAAAGAAACCGAGGCACAAAATGGGGATCGCCTGAAGTCATAGAGTGCAGGCCCACTGGTGCGGAGAAGGCCTTGTCCCCGAGGGTACAAGTCCCCCCCACGCCCCCTGCTGCCTATGCTCACACCAAGCATTAGAGGTGATGTGCCTGCCAGGGCTTCCCAGGTGACCCTAGTGGTGAGAACCCACCTCCCGATGCAGGAGGCAAAAGAGACGGGTTTGATCCCTGGGTCGGGAAGATCCCCTGGAAGAAGGCATGGCAGCCTACTCCGGTATTCTTGCCTGGAGAATCCCATGGACAGAGGAGCCTGGTGGGATACAGTCCATGGGGTCCCACAGAGTCGGACACAGCTGAAGCGACTTAGCACGCACACACGCTCTGTCTGGATTATTCAGACATAGGAACCCTTCACAGTGGGCTAAGAAGTCCCCACTTTAAGAAGCCTGGTTGAGCCTGGGCAGGCAGGCGCCCCCCAGTGGTGATCAGGAGTGATGCGCCCTCCCTCTGGGCTCAGCCTCCCTGAAGCCAAAGGCAGCGTGTCCGTGCACAGACTCTGGTGATATTTCACTCCAGGAAAGAGGAGACAGAGCAAAGGAGTAGAGGCTTTGACATCAAACAGACCCGAGGCCAAATTCTCACTCCTCCGTGTGCCCACAGTGTGATCGCTGAGATCAGGCCTGGCCCTCTGTTTCTCTGAGCCTCAGTTTTCCCTGTCAAGCGGGTCCAGTAAGGCCATCCTCATAGGGTGCTCTGAGGACATTATGAGTGGAGCATGTAGCCTGGCCTGGTGGCAGATGATCTGCTAATTGTGGTGGGGGGTGTTGTCATTGGTGTCTCAGTGACAGGGGATGTTTTAGGGGAGGCGAATGCTGGGGCGAGGCCACTGGCTTAGGTGGGCTTAGCTGGCAGTTTAGGGAGCCAGTGTAGGCCTCCAGCCTCAGGACCCCCCAGGGGAGGCAGGGGCAGAGCTCACAGCCCCACCCCCACCCTGCCTGCCCTCCCCAATCCCCAGGGCCCAGTGGAACTGAGGCTAGTCGGCGGGAATGAGGGATATGTGTCCTCTCATTAGCATCAAGCAGAGCAATCTCGGAAGCCTGGGCCCTGGGTCTGCGGAGAGGAAATTGAAGACGACTTGTTACAGATTGAACTCAGCCGAACAGCTCTCCCAAACGCCAATTACGCCTCTGTTCACGGTCACAGAATAGAAACCAGACGATGGGCTCCTCCTCCCCTGCCCGTCCCTCCTCCTCCTTCTCCTCCTCCTCTAGGCTCCATGGGGCTCTCTCCCAGCTCTGCCTTNCAAGCGGCCTAAGTCCCGCAGCAAGAACCTGAAGATGGGGCTGCCATTGCCGCCGCCGCCACCCAACACACCTGCGTGTGTGTAGACATGCGCGGTGGCCATGCCTGCCCAGTGCTCACATGAGCCACCCACGAGGAGCACCCAGGAACACCTCTTGCCCTGAGCCCAGCGCTGAGCCTGGAGAAGGGCTGGGCAGCCACGGGCATAGCTCCTCCTCCTAGCCCAGGGCTGGCTGCCCGGGGCAGAGGCCGGCGGGCCTGGCACGGCCCCAGTGACACCCACTGTCCTCTGTCTTCGCAGGCTGGACACCGTTCATGGCTCTCGGGTAGAGCCCAGCGAAACGGCCAGAATGAACTCTATGGACAGGCACATCCAGCAGACCAACGACCGGCTGCAGTGCATCAAGCAGGTGGGTGTGCCGTCGGGCGCCCGCTGCTGCAAGGGCAGGCGCCAGGGCGGGCAGGGCAGGGGGCACTGGCGCGCACTGTGCCGTAAGCGCCTGGCATGCTGGGTGGAGGTGACGGTCAGCAAGGGCCAACTGCTTGAGGCTCCCCGACCACCCACCTCGTGAGAACTGGCGAGGACCAGTCTCACACTGGAATCACTCCGCTGGGTTCAGATGCCAGCCCCGCCTCATCCCTTCCCTGCCCTTCCCAGCTGTGCAACTTTGAAGCAGTGTCATGCCCTCTCTGGGCTCTGCTGTGCTCTCTGGGTTGTTTTGAGGACGCAATAAAGTGCCTAATGTCTCTCCCAGACCCAAGCTCCCCGCCTCTCTGCTCTAGTGGTTCTTTGCAAAGAAACAGAAAAAGAAAGGTCTTGGAAAATCAATCATCTTACAGAAAAAGAAACCGAGGCACAAAATGGGGATCGCCTGAAGTCATAGAGTGCAGGCCCACTGGTGCGGAGAAGGCCTTGTCCCCGAGGGTACAAGTCCCCCCCACGCCCCCTGCTGCCTATGCTCACACCAAGCATTAGAGGTGATGTGCCTGCCAGGGCTTCCCAGGTGACCCTAGTGGTGAGAACCCACCTCCCGATGCAGGAGGCAAAAGAGACGGGTTTGATCCCTGGGTCGGGAAGATCCCCTGGAAGAAGGCATGGCAGCCTACTCCGGTATTCTTGCCTGGAGAATCCCATGGACAGAGGAGCCTGGTGGGATACAGTCCATGGGGTCCCACAGAGTCGGACACAGCTGAAGCGACTTAGCACGCACACACGCTCTGTCTGGATTATTCAGACATAGGAACCCTTCACAGTGGGCTAAGAAGTCCCCACTTTAAGAAGCCTGGTTGAGCCTGGGCAGGCAGGCGCCCCCCAGTGGTGATCAGGAGTGATGCGCCCTCCCTCTGGGCTCAGCCTCCCTGAAGCCAAAGGCAGCGTGTCCGTGCACAGACTCTGGTGATATTTCACTCCAGGAAAGAGGAGACAGAGCAAAGGAGTAGAGGCTTTGACATCAAACAGACCCGAGGCCAAATTCTCACTCCTCCGTGTGCCCACAGTGTGATCGCTGAGATCAGGCCTGGCCCTCTGTTTCTCTGAGCCTCAGTTTTCCCTGTCAAGCGGGTCCAGTAAGGCCATCCTCATAGGGTGCTCTGAGGACATTATGAGTGGAGCATGTAGCCTGGCCTGGTGGCAGATGATCTGCTAATTGTGGTGGGGGGTGTTGTCATTGGTGTCTCAGTGACAGGGGATGTTTTAGGGGAGGCGAATGCTGGGGCGAGGCCACTGGCTTAGGTGGGCTTAGCTGGCAGTTTAGGGAGCCAGTGTAGGCCTCCAGCCTCAGGACCCCCCAGGGGAGGCAGGGGCAGAGCTCACAGCCCCACCCCCACCCTGCCTGCCCTCCCCAATCCCCAGGGCCCAGTGGAACTGAGGCTAGTCGGCGGGAATGAGGGATATGTGTCCTCTCATTAGCATCAAGCAGAGCAATCTCGGAAGCCTGGGCCCTGGGTCTGCGGAGAGGAAATTGAAGACGACTTGTTACAGATTGAACTCAGCCGAACAGCTCTCCCAAACGCCAATTACGCCTCTGTTCACGGTCACAGAATAGAAACCAGACGATGGGCTCCTCCTCCCCTGCCCGTCCCTCCTCCTCCTTCTCCTCCTCCTCTAGGCTCCATGGGGCTCTCTCCCAGCTCTGCCTTTGACCCAGTTTCTCCCGCCCAGGAGGGATCAGCTGTCAGTGGCTCCACCCCCAGTAATACAGTCAAGCCCCTGTGCCCGAGCCCTCTATGCGCTGCTGGGCAAACAGCTCCCCCTACAACCTACTCACAACTTGACTTTTCTCCCTGCATCTGATTCTCTGCAAGAATCAGGGAGCCCTTTACCCCCTGGGCCACCCAGGGGTCCAGCAGGGGCCTGAGCCCACCCAGGAGCAGCCTCTCCAAGTGTGGCACATGGGCTCAGATTCACCAGGCAGTAAGCCTGAGNCCACCTCGTGAGAACTGGCGAGGACCAGTCTCACAGTGGAATCACTCCGCTGGGTTCAGATGCCAGCCCCGCCTCATCCCTTCCCTGCCCTTCCCAGCTGTGCAACTTTGAAGCAGTGTCATGCCCTCTCTGGGCTCTGCTGTGCTCTCTGGGTTGTTTTGAGGACGCAATAAAGTGCCTAATGTCTCTCCCAGACCCAAGCTCCCCGCCTCTCTGCTCTAGTGGTTCTTTGCAAAGAAACAGAAAAAGAAAGGTCTTGGAAAATCAATCATCTTACAGAAAAAGAAACCGAGGCACAAAATGGGGATCGCCTGAAGTCATAGAGTGCAGGCCCACTGGTGCGGAGAAGGCCTTGTCCCCGAGGGTACAAGTCCCCCCCACGCCCCCTGCTGCCTATGCTCACACCAAGCATTAGAGGTGATGTGCCTGCCAGGGCTTCCCAGGTGACCCTAGTGGTGAGAACCCACCTCCCGATGCAGGAGGCAAAAGAGACGGGTTTGATCCCTGGGTCGGGAAGATCCCCTGGAAGAAGGCATGGCAGCCTACTCCGGTATTCTTGCCTGGAGAATCCCATGGACAGAGGAGCCTGGTGGGATACAGTCCATGGGGTCCCACAGAGTCGGACACAGCTGAAGCGACTTAGCACGCACACACGCTCTGTCTGGATTATTCAGACATAGGAACCCTTCACAGTGGGCTAAGAAGTCCCCACTTTAAGAAGCCTGGTTGAGCCTGGGCAGGCAGGCGCCCCCCAGTGGTGATCAGGAGTGATGCGCCCTCCCTCTGGGCTCAGCCTCCCTGAAGCCAAAGGCAGCGTGTCCGTGCACAGACTCTGGTGATATTTCACTCCAGGAAAGAGGAGACAGAGCAAAGGAGTAGAGGCTTTGACATCAAACAGACCCGAGGCCAAATTCTCACTCCTCCGTGTGCCCACAGTGTGATCGCTGAGATCAGGCCTGGCCCTCTGTTTCTCTGAGCCTCAGTTTTCCCTGTCAAGCGGGTCCAGTAAGGCCATCCTCATAGGGTGCTCTGAGGACATTATGAGTGGAGCATGTAGCCTGGCCTGGTGGCAGATGATCTGCTAATTGTGGTGGGGGGCGTTGTCATTGGTGTCTCAGTGACAGGGGATGTTTTAGGGGAGGCGAATGCTGGGGCGAGGCCACTGGCTTAGGTGGGCTTAGCTGGCAGTTTAGGGAGCCAGTGTAGGCCTCCAGCCTCAGGACCCCCCAGGGGAGGCAGGGGCAGAGCTCACAGCCCCACCCCCACCCTGCCTGCCCTCCCCAATCCCCAGGGCCCAGTGGAACTGAGGCTAGTCGGCGGGAATGAGGGATATGTGTCCTCTCATTAGCATCAAGCAGAGCAATCTCGGAAGCCTGGGCCCTGGGTCTGCGGAGAGGAAATTGAAGACGACTTGTTACAGATTGAACTCAGCCGAACAGCTCTCCCAAACGCCAATTACGCCTCTGTTCACGGTCACAGAATAGAAACCAGACGATGGGCTCCTCCTCCCCTGCCCGTCCCTCCTCCTCCTTCTCCTCCTCCTCTAGGCTCCATGGGGCTCTCTCCCAGCTCTGCCTTTGACCCAGTTTCTCCCGCCCAGGAGGGATCAGCTGTCAGTGGCTCCACCCCCAGTAATACAGTCAAGCCCCTGTGCCCGAGCCCTCTATGCGCTGCTGGGCAAACAGCTCCCCCTACAACCTACTCACAACTTGACTTTTCTCCCTGCATCTGATTCTCTGCAAGAATCAGGGAGCCCTTTACCCCCTGGGCCACCCAGGGGTCCAGCAGGGGCCTGAGCCCACCCAGGAGCAGCCTCTCCAAGTGTGGCACATGGGCTCAGATTCACCAGGCAGTAAGCCTGAGTCTCCCTTCCACCACTCGCTGGTTTCCTGACCTTGATTAAGTTGCCACTTCATCTCCCATCGTCTGTAAATGGGCATCGTGATGCAAGCCCAGCCATTGGGTCCTAGAGCTGCTTAAAAGCCAGGGATCGCCTCCACTGTCCTCGCCTGACCTACCCCACACACACATGTCTGCACGCGCGCACACACACCCAAACAGACTATATAGCTCTGTGCTTGGGCCAGACTGTGGCTCATCTGTGAGGGTGAGCAGGCTGTCCAGATGCCCCTGGGCCGTCCAGAGCTCCCTGCGTCCTCCAGGCTGCTCCCGCATCTCCAGTCAGACGCAGCTCAGCGCTGATGTCTCTCTGCTCCCAGCTGCCCCGTGGTGACTGAGGACGGTTGATTCTCAGGCATCCCAGAGACTGATCAGAAGAGAAAGGTCCGCATGTTCTGAGGATGATGCAGGCTTTGGCTGTGTCTCCCTCTGGCTGGTGGAGCTGTGGCTCCCGTCGGGGCCTCAGAGTGTCTGACTCTCCACCCTGCCTGACTCACAGCGCAGCCCTCCCTGTCCACCCGCCCTGGTTCTCGCCACTGCTGGCACTTGCCAGCCCCCGAGCACCCAGCCGTCTGTCCATCTTCTCTCCAGATCTCTGGCTCAGCTGCCTTTCTGCTTTCTCAGCTTCAGGTGCTGGAAGAACAGGTGCCCTCTCTAGGACATGCCCTAAATTGTCCCCACAGGCACATCTGGGCTCCACGTGCAAAGCTGTGCCAATCAACTAATTCCTGCACAGCAGCCTCCCCGAACCTCAGGTGCTCTTTTGAGTCCCTGCACTTCCCCTTCCTGAGCCCTGGTGCCCCCTGGGCACCCAGAGACCACTCCCATCCTGCTCTTTCTCCCTTAAGCGATGAGCCCCGCAGGCTGTGCATCAGGTCTCCCTCCAGCCTGAGTTCTTCAGGGGCAGAGGAAGAGCTGTATTCATCATACGTCAGCAGAGTCCAGGCCAGGGTGGGGCCTAAATAGGTTGGGGAAGAATGGGGTTGGGGTGAGTACTCACAGATCAGTAGCTAAGGGAATGGATGGATGGATAGATGGGTGGACACAGGGATAGGCAGTTAGGTGAGTGGATGGTGGGTGGATATAAATGATGGATGGGTAAAGAAATGATGAACGAATGGATAAGTGGGTGGTTGGATAAACTCTGGATGGAATGAAAGGTAAGTAGGTAGATGAATGGATGGACGAGTGATGGATAAAGTAGAGAATGGATGAATGGGTAGGTGGACACGTGGATGGATGCATGGATGAACTGATTCATTTTGGAATGGATGGATGGGTAGATGGATAGATGGGTCATTTGAGTCACAGATGGATTGATAAGATGCATTCATCACTTCATCTGGGCACTAGTGTCCCCAGCTCCTGCTCCAGCAGACTCAGAGGCCAGTGGATATAGCCCAGGAAGTTCTTCTGAGGGATTACAGAGATGAGCAGGCTTCCTGGTTGGGGGGGGGGGGCCGGTATTAGTATCCAGTAACAGCCACAGCCAGGGAGGACTCTGTCTGTGATTCACATCTGTACTCCCGTCCCCAGATCATCAAAGGGTGGCCAAGCTCACCCCGCCCAGTCCTGGCCCCTCCAGGTACCACTGGGGACCTAGTCTGAAGCTACCAGATTGCTGGCCTGCTCTGGACACATAGCATGCCTTGGATAGCTAACTGCTCACAAACCATTTCTGCATGGGCCTGGCCTCATGCCAGTTTGGGGTCTTCTGGAGATGAAGGGGGCACTAATTCTGTTCTGGGGGAGCTTGGAGGAGAAACAAGAAACCATAGAGAGGTCCTAGTGTACCGAGCAATAGCAGTCTTGCCTGACCCCTGCTCTGTAATGGGGATGCCATTACGGATGTTGTTTCTACAACTTGCAGCAGCCCAGCACGCTGTCCCCATCCCACTTTGCAGAAGAGAGATCTGAATCTCAAGAATACATCCAGGGCTGTGAGACTCAGTGGCTGAGATGGGGTCCTCTTCATTTCACTGCATCCCTTAGCC
Organism: Raphicerus campestris; assembly: GCA_006410735.1. Lineage (NCBI taxonomy): Eukaryota > Metazoa > Chordata > Mammalia > Artiodactyla > Bovidae > Raphicerus > Raphicerus campestris. The sequence continues at coordinate 134,825 of SJYW01012339.1, read as the reverse complement.
ACCTCAGAGTCTCTAAATGGATGACAGAAGCNGATCTGAATCTCGAGAATACATCCAGGGCTGTGAGACTCAGTGGCTGAGATGGGGTCCTCTTCATTTCACTGCATCCCTTAGCCACCTCAGAGTCTCTAAATGGATGACAGAAGCACAGAGCGGGTGGAGGCTTGGCCAAGGCCACACAGCCGCTGAGCAGTAGCTACCAGATGGGATGCCTGAGGTCTTCTGTACCAGTGAGTTGAACCCATGAGTCACCTCCCATAGCCCAGACCAAAGACCTCATGAGCAGGCTGGGGCGAGAGTGGAGAAGCTCAGAGGTGGGCTGGCCAGATACGGAAGGCTGGTTGCTTGGGGCCAAAACAAAACTGGACCCGTGAGACTGGCCTTGGAGACCCCTTGCAAGCCTAAAGCCCCAAAAAGGGATGTCAAAGATGGGATGCTGTGGGTGGGCAACTCTGAGAGCACCATGCAGTGGTTGTTGACCCTGTTAATTGGGTGTGACATCACGTAAATAAACGGAATAACTTGGTTAGCAGAGGGAGGCTGCTGGGCAGGGGATTAACCGATTTGCATGGCTTTCCACGCGGAGACCAGATGCTGCCCATGGCCTTGGAGGGGGCAGGTTTTAGAGAGGACACAGAAGTCAGAGGGCCTGCTGCTGCCTGCTCAGAGGGTCTGCTTCTAGCCATGGACATCCTCCTATCTTCATATGCAATGAGCTCTGTCTGCAGAAAGAGCCGTGTGTGTGTGTGTGCGTGTGTGTGTGTGTGTGTGTGTGTGTGTGTGTGTGTGCGTGTGTGTACGTGTGTGTGTGTGTGTGTGTGTGTGTGTGTGTAGCCAGGGCAGGAGGTGCTGAGTGCAGTTGCGCCTCCAGAGGAGCCTTTGGAAGACAGTCAGGGCCAAGGGAAGCCCCACGTGCCAGGCGCTCTGCCAGGGGCCATGTAAGCCTCCTCTTGTTTAATCTTCACCACGGCCCCGTGACAGAGGGCTTGCACACCTGCCCTCTCTCTCCCCTTCACCTCTCCTTGTCCCTTTGCTCCCACAGAGGGAGAATACTCTGATGTGTTTTTCTCCTTCATCCACTTTTAAATCTGGTCTTTCGTAAACCACATTGTAATAGCAATCATGGAACCCTAAAGGAAATGAAAATCCCCACCGCTAAGCCATGATCTGCCATCTCCATTTTACAGGTAGGGTGACTGAGGCTCAGAGAGGGGAGGGGATGCCCTAGGTCAGTAGATAGTTGTGGGTGAAGGTGGTGTGATTCCAGGGACCCAGCCCCACAGGGGCTCCCCCAGCACATCCTGCTCGCCATGCAGTTCTGGGACCTGGCAGCTCCTAAGACCCCTCCTGGCCTTGGCTCCAAGGCAGACCTTCACTGCAGGGTGGGAGCGAGTCACTGGTCCGAGGGCAGCTGCTGTCCCCAGTCCCTCCCAGCACCAAGGATCCCCTTTGCAGCTGGCTTCTACTCCAGCCCCTGTGGACACCTTCTGTCTGTCCTGCTGGAGACCTCACAGGGAGTCACATTCAGCCCTGAAGTCCCAACTCTGCCCCAACATGCTCCGTGACCCTGGACTCAATGCCTAACTCAGCCTGGCCTAGGAAGACACGGATAAGTGTTAAAGAAGAAAGGGATAGCTGCAGCAGCCCCCTCCTCTCCTCCCCCCACTCCCTGTCAGCCCCATGGCCTGGCTCTGAAGCAGAATCTAGAAGCCCTGGCACCAGAATTCAGCCTCTGTTAACCTAGAGCCCATAACTGGGTGGGGCCTGAGCTCGGACAGGGCTCCCTCCCAGCAACACCAGCATCCCTGAGCCCAGGAATCCTGGGTGTGGGGAACAGGAATGGCCGAGCCACAGGTACCTCATCAGACGTGACAATCAGCTGAGTGCTTTGTGCTTGAGTGTGCCTTCCCAGCTGGGTGTGGCCTGGAGGCCTCTTTCTCTGCACCCTGCTCCTGCAGGGCTTGCTGGAGTCAGAGAGCAGGTGGCATGCAGACCTGCGCTGTGGTGATGGTGGTGGTTTGCGAGGCAGGGGGTGGGGGTAGGGGGTGCTCATCAATAAGGAATCTCCAGGGCCAGTCTGTCCTGACTCAGGGAGAACCAGCTCCAAAGATGGGAGCCACACACCACCCTCTTGAACCCTGCAGAGCTTCCTAACCCCCGCTGCCAGCATCCAGAAAACATTTTAGTATCTAATGTCATTGCCCTTTTCTAGACCTCAGTTTTTCCATCTTTGCGATGGGGCCGCAATTCCCATCCCATCAGAAAGTAGGCTGGAGTGGAGATTCAGGGGGAAAGTGAATGAGAAGTTCAAGAGAACTCATTACTCCTGGTCTGCCCCATTCTGTGTGTCTCCTCCCCAGGGAAACCTGGGGTCTTTGCCGCCCCGGACTCCCTCACACCGCACTGGCCTCACTTCTGGAGCCTCACGCTGCCTCCTCTCCCTCTCCCACAGCACTTACAGAACCCCGCCAACTTCCACAATGCCGCCACGGAGCTGCTGGACTGGTGTGGAGACCCGCGAGCCTTCCAGCGGCCCTTCGAGCAGAGCCTGATGGGCTGTTTGACGGTGAGTCTGTGTCCTCCGGGCCTGTGCCTGCACCCGGGGAGGATGGCTGGGGACTCATGTGCTGGGCTGCGGCTGGAGGGGAGGACCCGTCTGTATGTACCCCTGACAGGCATACACCTGCAGGGAATCTACTCTGATGGGGAGACACATTTCTCAGGGTTACGTGCGTTCTTTACACTTGATGAGAAAGACATGATCCTACTTTGAAGAGTTCCAAACTTCTGAGAGTGAATGTTCCATCATACGTAAAGCAGAGAGACTCTTGAAGGTTTTCAACCCTCTTTTTATCCATTCATTCATTCACTTCGGTAAACATCTGTTGAGCTCTTTTTACAGTCATCCATTCATCTATTCATTCATATAAGTATTTATTGAGCTTCTATTACATCCATCCATCTATCCAAATAAACACTGATTGATCTCTCACTTATCATGCACAATNAGCCCCAGGCGCAGCAGTCCTTGCAGATGAGGCCCCCACCCCCAAGGCCCAGGCCAGTGATGGCGAGAAGCCAATAGCCTGCATATAGAAAAAAAAAAAACCCAGAATTTAGAGGCCGTTCACCCATTCGTTCAGCAAACAGGTGTTGAGCACCCCTGTGTCCTGGACCTATGCTGAATGCCTGGATCGAGTGAGTGAGCCTTACCTTCTAGGACCTCAGGGCTTGATAGAGAGTTCAAACTTGGGATAAGCGCCCTCCAATGATGATATGATCATTATGACTGGCTCTATAGGAGCCGAGGGGGGCCAGGGGGACTGAGCCTCGGAGCTTAGAGAAAGCCTTCTCAAGGAAATAATCCTCACAGAAAGGCTCCCAGGAGAAAGTCTGACCAAAGAGAAGGACAGAGAAAGGCATTTCAGGTAGAGGAGACAGCATGTGCAAAGGCCCCGGATGCGGAAGGACTGTGGCTTCACCTGTTCTCTCTGCTGCTTCTGACTTTGTGCAAGATGCTCCTCTCTGAGCCTCAGTTTCCTCACCTGTAGAATGAGAACCGTTGCCCCCTGCTTCCCAGGGTTCCAGGCAACTGAGAGCTTAAAGGATATGAAGGCGCAGGTGCTGGCACTGCCCCCCTAAATGCCTAGGGAACCTGTGGGCTGCCTCATGGCTCCTGGCTTCCAGTCACCCCCGACACCGGAGGCTTCTGTCGGTACTGGTTGTTCCTCCGCACAATTAGGTAATGAGGCCAAATTCAATTACACACCACCCTCCCAGGTCTGTCTGAGGCCCAAGGGGGGCTTGGACTCCCTTTGCTGGGATGAGGGAGGGGACAGCAGGAGTCCTGCTCCCAAAGTTGTGCTTTCCTACCCTGCGTCCCGAAACACTGCCTGCACCCCAGATGTGGAAACTGAGGCAGACAAGAGGCTCAGCTGCTTAGCCCCAAACCTCAGGGCTGAGTTTTTCCCTTCTCGACAGCCCCAACCCAAGCTGAGGGCCCATGGCTTGTCCCACACCTCAAATTCATCACAGAGGTCCTGGCTCCTCTCCCCCTGAACAAGACCCCCCTCACACCAAGATTCAGATTCCCTGCCACCCTTGGACTGTGGCAGTTTCTCCTCCCAGCTACATACTGGTACCAGTCACTCTTCAACACTTTGATTGGCGTATGAATTCAGAGGGGGAACACACCTCCAGTAAAGCTGGATGAACCAGGGTCTGTAAATGTCTTTGAGGCTGGAGGCATCCAGACAGGAGCAACCCTGGTTGAGGCTAGCANTCTCTGAGCCTTAGCAGTAGTATCAGGAAACAGGGGATGCTAGCCATACCTCCCTCCCAGTTGTCTGTGATATCTGAGGTGTTGAGAATTAGATAGATGATGTGGCAGAAGCTGTGCCTTGCGCATAGTGAAGACTCAGTATCCATTTGCCATACATAGCCCAGTAACTGAGGCAAGACAGGGGGTGGAGAATACCGTCTCCCAAAAAATGAGCTGTGGGAGGAAGAAGGCTGGATCAAGGAGGAGGATACTGTGTCCTGGAGAGGAAAGGGGAAGCAGGAAGATAGTGCCCTTTGGAGTACAGTGGGTGTATAATAAGGATAAATAGTAAGTATCTATAGTAATATCAATTTAATTGCCACCGATACTGTTGGATGTGATTGTCAGACTGCAGAGGGCCTTCCCGAATCACCTGGCCTATTTCCATCTGCGGGGAGACTGGCACAGAGATGGAGCAATCTCCCCAGCATCCCTGACTGTGCCAGGGGCACGACCCCCCTGATAACAGCTGTTGTTAGTTGGTCAGTTGTGTCTGGCTCTTTTGTGACCCCATGGACTGTAGCCCACCAGGCTCCTCTGTCCATGGGACTGCCCAGGCAAGAAAACTGGAGTGGGTTGCCACTCCCTTCTCCAGCCAATCTTCCCAGCGTAGGAATTGAACCCACGTCTCCTGCACTGTCAGGCGGATTCTTTACCAGTAAGCTGCCAGGGAAGCCCCAGCCTGATACAGTGCTTAACACTGATATTCTTCCCATTGCTAGCAGCAGCACTGTTACCCCCAGGACAGCTACTCTTACGGCTATTGCTGTTACTCGCATAGCCTATTGCTTCTAGTACTACCATTATTTCACTACTACTACGAGTCAATTAAGTGAAGTTTTATTGGGTTCTCACCATGTTCCAGACGCTAGGCAAAATACTGCACAGACTTCCTCTCCTTTCATCTTTATAAAAACTTGAGAAGAAACTGAGACTCGGGTTAATTACTTGCTCAAGGCCACACAATTAGCAAGTGGCAGGGCTAGAATTAGACCCAGGCAGTCCCGCTCCTGCACACTTGGGTACCAGGTCAGACCGCCTTATAGAAAAAGGAGGGAGGCTTGACAACCCTGAGCCTGCATGAATGGAAGCCTGGATGCACCTGGGAAGTAGGGCTGCACGTGGATTAGCTCACTGGGCAGCTGCCTTTGTAGAGGGATCTAATAATCTCTCTCTTGCCTTGTTTCACAAGACCTGAAATTCCACTTTTCACATGACTTTCTTTGGATTAAATTACATGTCCCTCTGTCAGTGAGCCTCGTTCATTCAGTCTGTCATTTGATAAGAGTGTGGTGAGGGGTGGAAGGCCAGGTCCCAGACGCAGGCAATCTGAGCTTCCCGTTCTAGCTGCTTGCAGGCTGGGCCACCCGGGCTGGTCCCTTCATCTCCCATCTCCCAGTGGTGGGGTGTCATATCTGAAGCTGCACCCGGGGCCTTTGCACATGCTGTATTTTGCCAGCTCAGGGCCCCTCTGTGCTTTCCCGTGACTCTGCGGGGCCCTGGTCATAGCCCCAGGCGCAGCAGTCCTTGCAGATGAGGCCCCCACCCCCAAGGCCCAGGCCAGTGATGGCGAGAAGCCAATAGCCTGCATATAGAAAAAAAAACCCCAGAATTTAGAGGCCGTTCACCCATTCGTTCAGCAAACAGGTGTTGAGCACCCCTGTGTCCTGGACCTATGCTGAATGCCTGGATCGAGTGAGTGAGCCTTACCTTCTAGGACCTCAGGGCTTGATAGAGAGTTCAAACTTGGGATAAGCGCCCTCCAATGATGATATGATCATTATGACTGGCTCTATAGGAGCCGAGGGGGGGCAGGGGGACTGAGCCTCGGAGCTTAGAGAAAGCCTTCTCAAGGAAATAATCCTCACAGAAAGGCTCCCAGGAGAAAGTCTGACCAAAGAGAAGGACAGAGAAAGGCATTTCAGGTAGAGGAGACAGCATGTGCAAAGGCCCCGGATGCGGAAGGACTGTGGCTTCACCTGTTCTCTCTGCTGCTTCTGACTTTGTGCAAGATGCTCCTCTCTGAGCCTCAGTTTCCTCACCTGTAGAATGAGAACCGTTGCCCCCTGCTTCCCAGGGTTCCAGGCAACTGAGAGCTTAAAGGATATGAAGGCGCAGGTGCTGGCACTGCCCCCCTAAATGCCTAGGGAACCTGTGGGCTGCCTCATGGCTCCTGGCTTCCAGTCACCCCCGACACCGGAGGCTTCTGTCGGTACTGGTTGTTCCTCCGCACAATTAGGTAATGAGGCCAAATTCAATTACACACCACCCTCCCAGGTCTGTCTGAGGCCCAAGGGGGGCTTGGACTCCCTTTGCTGGGATGAGGGAGGGGACAGCAGGAGTCCTGCTCCCAAAGTTGTGCTTTCCTACCCTGCGTCCCGAAACACTGCCTGCACCCCAGATGTGGAAACTGAGGCAGACAAGAGGCTCAGCTGCTTAGCCCCAAACCTCAGGGCTGAGTTTTTCCCTTCTCGACAGCCCCAACCCAAGCTGAGGGCCCATGGCTTGTCCCACACCTCAAATTCATCACAGAGGTCCTGGCTCCTCTCCCCCTGGACAAGACCCCCCTCACACCAAGATTCAGATTCCCTGCCACCCTTGGACTGTGGCAGTTTCTCCTCCCAGCTACATACTGGTACCAGTCACTCTTCAACACTTTGATTGGCGTATGAATTCAGAGGGGGAACACACCTCCAGTAAAGCTGGATGAACCAGGGTCTGTAAATGTCTTTGAGGCTGGAGGCATCCAGACAGGAGCAACCCTGGTTGAGGCTAGCACACGGGTGCTTTCAGAGACCACGCGTAAGGGCCTTGAGTGCCAACTTAAGGCGTTCAAATTTGAACTTGATCCTGACAGCCCTGGGGAGCCAGGGAAGGTTTTAGACAGAGAGTGATGTGATCACGTTTGCTTTTGAGAAAGCCCAGGGTAGAGAAGGGACCTAGACCAGAGGCAGGAAACCAGGTTGGAGGCTGTTCTCCCAGTCAAGAAGCTACGGAGGTGAAATTGTGATGTATGCAGAAAGAAAGGGATGGATGGGGACTTTCCAGATATACCTGCCCTGGCTGTCCACAGGTTGGCCCTGGGAAGCTCATTTGGTGATATGGTGGCTCAGTGGTAAAAGAATCCGCCTGCCAATGCAGGAGAGACCGGTTGGATTCCTGGATCAGAAAGATCCTTTGGAGGAGGAAATGACAACCCACTCAGGTATTCTTGCCGGTGAAGCCCATGGACAGAGATGCCCGGTGGGCTGCAGCCTGTGGTGTCGCCAAAGAGCCACACCTGAGCGCGCACGCACCGTCGCTCTGTGGTTCCCTCGTGAGTTCTTGCTTCTGAAGATGGCGCACAGTGCTTTTCAGGGGGGGCAAAGTCTTAGCTTTGAATTCATTTAATTCTAAAATGAGAGTGGTTGTATGGAGGTGTTTCTCTCTCATTGCAAACTCCTCGCAGAACAATTATGGCATGCAGAAAATTAGAAAGAAATTAAAGAATAGCTGAAATCTAACTTCCATGGGATAATAACTTGATAAATAACCATTATTCAACAAATACTTGTTAAGCACCTACTATGTGCCAAGTATGAGCCACTAGGAATTCAGCAGTGATCAAAACACAAAATTTCTGTCCTCATGGAACTCACAGTCTACCAAAACTGATATATTTACTTGGAATCATCTCTAGATTACTTATAAAGCCTAGCACAATGAAAAAGCTAAGTAAATCATTATAAATACAATGTAAATGCTGTGTTAATAGTTGCCAACATGTAGTGAGTTCAAGTTTTGCCTTTTGGAACTTTTTGGAAAAAATTTTTTTCAAAATATTTTTGATGCACAATTGCTTGAATCCACAGATGCAGGGTCCATGGGTATGGAGGGCAGACTGTATAATCGTAAGCATCTTGCTCGGCCTGCTCCACCCTTACAGGAAATCAGTGGGGGTCAGATCAATAGTGCCTGCCACTTCTTGAGGCCTTCTCAGCCAGAACTGGGGAGACAAGTGCCCCCAGCAGAAATGTCCCGCATTTGCACTAGATGTCTTCACTGGGTGGAGAAGCTGTGGTCCAGAGAGACATACTGACCTGCCCTTGGTCACACAGCAAGTCCCCAAGCCCCTCTCCCGGGCAGCATCTGTCTCAGCGTGGGACTTGGCTTCTGGGCTGAGGGGTGTGCTGTTCCCACCTGCTGAGCTCAGCTCTGCGGATCCTGATTTCAACATCAGGCCTCCCACTCCTTGCCTTGCCCTGGCGGCCACTTTGGATTTCCCCCAGACATTCCTGTGTGGCCTGTCTGCTCACGTCCAGAGACCCCGGGGGTGGAGGACACCTGGGACCACACTGCAGGAGTGAGGGAAGGCACTGGGTCCCCTGGGCTGCCGTGAGCAGGGCGCATGGGGCTGGGGAGGAGCAGGCACCTGGCGGTGGGGGGGGGAGGTGTTCTCTCCCAGGGGACTGTCAGGAGAGGCGGGTGGGCAGAACACCAGAGGACGCAGGGTTCCTGGTGAGATTTAATGGGCTTAGGAAGTTCATAAAACTGCTGTACTCTTGCCCAAGATGCACTGAGGTGCTTGGGCATGCTTCTCAAGCACCCTCCTCTCTTCTTACCTATCACAGAACCCCAGAACCAAGAGGTCCTCAGAAACCATAAGCCTAGCATTGCGGGAATCCCCTCTACAGCTCTCCATCCTCAACTCACACACCTTGGATGACAAAGTGTTCACTGCCACCATGGGCAGCCATGTCAGGAGCCCCTTCCTTCTTTTGAGCCCAAGCCTATCTTCTTTTGATGCCCCCAGCTATCTTCCTGGTGCATGTGATCTCCCCCCACTCCCGCCACTGTGGATGAGGAAAGGACAAAGGTCCAGGGTCTGGCCCCTAACCTCCCTGTGAGGAGGGGGAAGAACAGAGTGGGGCAGACCATCCCCATCTGAATCCCAGCTCATAGAAAGAGACAGTGAATGGCCAAGAGCCCTTTAGAATGGTAAGTCCTCATGTGTCTAGGACTTTACAGTTTGCAGAACACACCCTTGACATTACCGTTGGTGGAAACACGACACTGGGTGAGATGGCTTGGGGCTCTGGAATAAGCTAGAAGCCCTGGATTTAGTCTTATCTCTACCACTAACTGGCTGTGTGACTGGAGGAAGCCCTGGTTCCTCTCTGAGCCTCAGTTTCCTCATCTGAAAATTAAGACTAGGCTCTCTTCACTTCAGTGCTAAATGAGTTGGTGGTTCCAAACATGCAAGCAGAGGCTTCGTAGGGAAAGGCGCTGCATGTAACAGGCTGTGCAGGTTGCCAGGCACCCTGGGGTCAAGTGGTTACTGGGGCAGCCTGATTCAACCTTGCCGGCCCCCACCTGCCCCAGTGTTGAGTCAGAGTGTCCAGACTGAAATGCTTTCCCGATCTGAGCTCCATTTCTTCCTCCACAGAGTGGAGGATAGCACCCTCCTGGTGCCTGTGTGAGCCTTTGTCTGGGGAGCATCAAAAGTGAAGTTGGCCGCCCCAGCCCAGACAGGGAGGTATGTCGCCCAGCCGGGCAGGCAGAGAGACCAACAGCTATAGCAGGAAGGGAAATTGCCTTTCCAGCTGCAGGGAGCTCATGTCAGTCCAACTGGGGGGCTGTCCGGAAGGCCCCCCCATCAAAGCTGTGTCCTGGGAGAAGCAATAAAACCCCAGGAGTGCTGAGGCACGGACATTCGAGCTGCCCTGGCGGTCCCATCCTTTCAAAGGCGACTCCAAAAATCAATGGGAAGAGATTCATTAGGGGCCTGGGTGGCGAGCTCCTCACCACCTCTGGCAGCGCCTTTGCTGACCTGAGCTTCCTGTCTGCACAGGCAGCTTCCACTGAGAACATCCCACGTTCTTGCAGACAGCACGTCAGGGATCCAGTCTCTGAGCAGCATCAGAGAGCAGAAGCAGGGCACCACAGACCCTACTGTTCACTCGGTCATTCCCTTACTCTTTTATTCATTCAGGTAGCTGGTCTGCACTTCATTCACACAGCAGATATCAAGCATCTGCTTGGCATAGTTTAGATCCTATCGATAAAACATGCACAAAACAGACAAAAGTCGCTGTTGACAGGGAGCTTGACTTCTAATGAGGGAGACAGGGGTACCAAGAGAAATAACTGGAATAATTGATCATCAGTTAAGGAGGACCCTAAGTCAGGGAGGAGTGGTAGCCACTGAGGAGGGCCTGCAGCTTGGAGCAGAGTGGCTGGGCAAGGCTTCCTAAGACTCGGGTGTGCCCTGGGTGGAGGCCCGCGGGAGGTGGGAAGTGAGTCTGGCCCCCTGGAAAAGAGTGCTGGGGGCGTCTGCAGTCTGAACTCAGGGAGACTGGAAGGAAATGAGGTCGGGAGGCGACAGGGACCCAGCCAGTCAGAGTCCTGGAAAGACGTGGAATTTTGCAGCTGACTGAGGGGAGCAGTTTAAGAAGAGGGATGACGAGCTGTGAACTTGGGTTTCGGTAGCGGTAGCGTCGTCGCCGTGCGCATCAGACAGTGGAGACGCCGTAACAAAGTAGCCCAGGAGTAGCCTAAACAACAAGGGCTGTCTTGTCTCGTGGCTCTGGAGGCCAGAAGTCTGAGATCCACGTGTTGTGGTGGCAGGGCTGTGTTCCCTCAGAAGGCACGAGGGAAGGACCTCTGCCAGGCTTCTCTCTTGGCCTCTGGTAGTTTCCCGGCTCCTGAGATCAGAACTCCAGTCCTCACAGGGCACTTTCCTTGCGTGCATGTCTGTCTCTGTGTCCAAATTTCTACTTTTTATCAAAACACCAGCCATATGGGGTTAGCTGCTGCTGCTATTTCGTCACTAAGTCGTGTCTGACTCTTTGCAACCCCGTGGACTGTAGCCCACCAGACTCCTCTGTCCATGGAATTTTCCAGGCAAGAATACTGGAATGGGTTGCTACTTCCTTCTCGAGGGGATCTTCCCAACCCAGGGACCGAACCCACGTCTCCTTCATTGGCAGACGGACTCTTTACCACTGAGCCACCTGGGAAGCCCTATGACATTAGGGTCCACCCTAATGAACTCATTTTAACTGGCTCACCTGTTGTCCTGTTTCCAGAAAAGGTCATATTCACAGGAACTGAGTGAGGGTTAGCACTTCAGCGTCTTTTGGGGATATGGGGACCCACAACCCTGTGCCTCTCAGCCTCTTGAGAGTGATCGCTGTTATCTCTTTGGTCCTCCCCGGCACCTGGTATTTGCTGGCCTCGCTCCTATTTCACAGAGGAGGAGGCGGAGGTCCAAGGAAGCCAGAGTGACTTGTCCAAGGCCATCAGCTAGCCAGTGCTTGTTTCCTAAGCCTCGGCCTCCAAATCCAGGCACATCTCCTCCCTCCACAGCTCCTCAGCTAGCAGAGATCTGGTCAGTGCCTTCCTGTCTCTGCTGAAACCCCTCTGACCTCTCTGTGTGGCTGACAGGCTGTGGACATCCCCGTGACATGGGCAGACAGCTGGGTGTGGCCGCCTTCCCAGCTGCGTGGGTGGAGGGGCAGGCAGCAGCTCTTAAAGACAGAAGCCACCTGAGGGCCCGTTTCAGGCCTGGTTTCTGGGTTCCTGCCCCCATCCTCTCTCCTCCTCCAGTATGGCAGGAGGCTTTCCTGGATCCCCAATAACCTCATGATCGTGGGGCTTCTCAGAGGTGCCCATCGAGTGTGGGGCAGGGTTTGGTTTTGTTTTCTTAACGAAATGATTGTAAGATTTGGGCTGATGCCAAATATAGACTGCTGGGAATGCAGCCTGAGTGGGGGATGAGGGCCTCACTGTGGAATACATCCAGGAAGGGTGGGGAGCAGTGACAAGAGGTTCAGAGCCAGAGAAGCCTTTCTCCACTGTCACCCCCACCCCCCCTTCAGGTGGAGCCCTGGACCAGCCAGAATGCAGGCCGGATGGTTAAATCGCAGAGAGGCTAAACAGGAAAAGAGAAATACAAAGAAAGTAGACATTTCCATATACGTAATATGGTGTGCTAGAAAGAGTATGAGTCAGGGAGACACGACTCTTTCCACAGTTCTAACTTACTGTGTGACTTTGATGATCACTCTCTGGAGTCCCATCTTGGGAATACAATCTGAAGGTTACTGGTGCAGACTTTATAGCCAGATGGCTGGTTAGTTTAAATCCTTCTGCCACTTGTCTAACCCTCTCTGTGCCTCACTATTCCCCTCTGCAGTGCGGAATTAATCATACTTCATCAGAGAGGCTTTGGGTGAGGATGTGTTGATACTTGGAAAGTGCCTAGAACTGTGCCTGGTACTAGCAGATACTCTGTCTCCAGGAGCTCTGTATGACTGTGGACAGAGGAGAGGGCTGGAGCCAGCTTGGGACTCTCAGCTGGGTGTCCCCAGTGGGACTGTGCCCTCCCCGTGGCCCTATGTGTGGGTAGGGGCCCCAGGGCTGGCTGAGACTCCTGCACTGACTGACTGGGAGCTGAACCTCAGCTGGGCCTTCCTTCTTTGAGATTGTAATTGCAGAATCAAGAAGGTTGCCTAGGGTGAAGGAGGGAGGGAAAGAGGCAGAAGGAACAGGTTTAGTGAAGGACACAGGAGTTTGTGTCTTGACCCCTCGGAGGTGAGCAGAAGCCCCAGGAGAAGGTCCCTGAAGGCAGAGTCCCTGAATCAACTCACGCCCAGTGCAGCTGCTTGAGTCTTCCTGGGGCAACTGAGCTGGCAGTGAGACAAATGTGCCATGGCCAGTTATCCCCCATATGTGTGTGTGCCTTTTCTGAACCCACTCCATGCCCCGCACGCCCCTCAGCACACCCCGAGAAGGCCCAGTTGTGTGAAGACAGATGGCCAAGCAGCTTCCAAGGCTTGGGCTCATGCCGACCACACTCCCATGGACACCACCTGCGGCCTCCTTGTCTATTTCACTCTCCTTGCTGAGTGCTGGAACAGAAGGCGATGGCACCCCACTCTAGAACTCTTGCTGGAAAATCCCATGGACTGAGGAGCCTGGAAGGCTACAGTCCATGAGGTCGCAAATAGTCAGACACAACTGAAGCGACTTAGCAGCAGCAGCAGCAGCTGAGTGCTGGAGCCTGCATGGATGACATCCTTGACTCACTGGGATCCTTGTTGAAACCTGCTGAATCAGCAAGCCCTGCTTGAGGAACACCTGGCTTGGGGTGACTCTGGGGTTCATTGTTCTGCTTCTCAGCCTCAGTTGGAGGGAACTGGGGCTTTGTATGCCCCTAGCCACCTCCGCCTCCCCCCGCAAAGCCTTGCGGAGAAGGTGACCCTGCCTTGGGCCTGGGAACCACTTTTCTACTCCTGGGGGACCTACATCCAGTGGCTTTGCTCTTTCATACTCATTGGCCTGGGGTGGAACAGGGTCCAGGAGCCCATCCCTCTGGAGGTGAGCTGGAGAGGCCTGGAGGCAGCTCCTTCCACACCCCGGACTCCACCATAGAGTCACCCTCCATGGCCTGGACGGTCCTGTGGAGGTGGGTTCCACAAGACAGGCTGCCCGGCTGGGCGAAACGCCGTCCCTCCCGCGCCCTGCAGTGCAAGCCACGGCTGCCTTCCCAGCTGCAGTGCTGTGATTTATTGGCGCTCCTCCTCGCCAGGGCCCATGGCAGGAGTTCAAACACCCACAAGAAAAGCCACCAGCTATTGATCCCCGAATCAGGCTTCCCAAGCGCTCCCAGGCATTCATCAAGGAGCCTCGGTGCTGGGGCCGCAGCTCTCCCTTTCTTCTTCTTTTCTTCTGCCTCCCAAGTCATTCCTCCAGGCTGTGCCCCCCTCGCCGAGGTTACTCAGAGAGCTCGCCGAGTGACTGCGTGCAGAGGTGGAGAGCGCCTTTGTCTGCTGCCTCCTTCCTGTAGATCCTTATCAAGGCAGGCGCCCAGGGGGTGGAGCGGGCCACTTTGGACCTTGGGCTTTTAAGAAAATCTTTGGAAGTTAGAGAAGTGGAGTTGGAATGTAGAATAAGTAGGGGGATGCCTTTCTGAACCAGGAACTGGTTGGAGTATCCATGTTTCTCTAGGCTCTGGGCTGTAGTATTAAGAGCTGGCTAACCAAGTGGGGCTGGAATGGGACCAAGCAGGTCTTGAAATTAGCATGTGAAAACCCTAGCTTTGGCCTGGAGGCCTCTGTGCGGGCTGGTGAACGGATTGTTGAAAACAATTTGTTTTCCTAATTACAGAAATCTGCTAGCAGAGAGTATTTACCTTTTTTTTTTTCTCTCTCTCTCTCTCACCTGGGGAAAATCTGTTGGCCCCAGGCTGGTGAAGTTTAAATAAGCATATCAATACTCTTCTCTCACCCTACCCTGGGGCTCCTTAAGAATAGGTTCTGGGGAGAGCTGAGATGGGGGAGGGGAAGGGGTGGGACTGTGGCCCGGGCTGGGCCTCCAGGTCTGTATTCCTCAGGTACTCCTCTGCTCCATTCCAGTCCAAATTCTGGTTCAACCTACAGGAGTGGTTTTTCTGAATTCAGTGCCTAGAGCTACATAGGAACCGACGTATACAGCGTATTTCAAGAATGAATACGGAAGTTCCGAACATTAGGGTCCTTGGTGGCTCCGCAGGCAGTAAGGATCAGGCGAATATTGTGACCTCTCATTGCACAGAACTTCTGGGGGTGAAGAATCCAGAGGACGGGTGTTCCGGGTATTTGAGGTCTTGGTGACTTGGGTTCTGTATCAACGAGGTTTGAGCCCTGACATCCTATTAAAACCAGATTTGTGTTAGAAAACGGGTCTTAGAGACATCCATTTCAATGTTTTCTTCTGAAAAATGGACCAAATTGTCGTGCCTCCTCTGCTTCTGAGTGTCACTGGCTGAGCACCGGGCTTTGGATAGGAGTCTGTGTTCTATGGGATCTGCAAAGCGACCTGGACCAACCAAAGAGAAAAATGGGAAGGTTTTCACTGGTCACAAGGCTCTTCCCTATGGGCTCTCAAACCCCTTTGTGGCTGCTTGGGAAGGCAGGTCCTCCAATGGATGTCTCAGTGAATAAATGTCCCTAAAGAAGCCATTGTAACTCAGGATGAGGGGAGGATCCTCCGAGGATGGGAGACTGAGCAAAGCCTGCAATTTGGACAGAGCAGGAAAGTCCTTACGCTGGTTGCTCCCGGGTTGGCCCTGCAGGAAGGTAATGCCAATTAATCTCTCTTGCAGGAAGCTAGTTCTTGTCCAAAGGCAGCAAGTTATGAAGTATGAATTAATCCATTTAACCAGCCCCTCGGAGGGAAAGCCCATGACAACTGCATTTCCAAATGCCATCTCTGAAAGTGATATTTCAAGTGGCAGTGGGTGGGATTAGAGCCTGCTAACGATTTATGTCAAACAGGGAGCAAGAACATAATTTCTAGATAAGTGATTTGTTTCAGGCACTTCCAGGGCTGGCAGCAGGACAGACGGGAAGGTTTCCGGGCCAGCCAGAGCTCAGACTTAAAATCGGGGGCTGGTACTGGGGAATGAAGGAAGGAGAACAGGAGCTAGCAGACTTGGTCAGTTTCCCATGATCACAAGGAGAGCAGTGCAGATAAGTTTCATATAAAGGGGATTTTTCAAGACAATTCTGGCTGCCTTTCACTAGAGTGAATGATGGGGGCCCACTTACCTTCCTAATTGTTTGGGCAGTTAGGTCGCCATTCAAGAAACTTTCACTGCGAGAGGGCGGGGCTGGGGGAAAGGGGCTTAAAGTTTGTCCCAAAGAGGATCGCGGCGATGGGAAGTGCCCACGAAAGAAGAAGGAGCGAAGAATCCTTTGGGGTGGCAGGGCGGCGGCTTGGTTTCCAAGGGTGTCTGCTCAGTTCAGCGCCAGGAGCCCTTGCGACAGACAGGATGGAAGGAAGAGGCCGCGGCCACCACAGGATGCAATGTCAGAAGGCAGCAGCTCCCGGGGCGGGGCAGGGCCGCGCGCAGCCGCCACCCCAGGCTTCCCTACCGCTGGTTGCAGGGCACCTGTCTCTTATACACATCTGCCTCCCAAGTCATTCCTCCAGGCTGTGCCCCCCTCGCCGAGGTTACTCGGAGAGCTCACCGAGTGACTGCGTGCAGAGGTGGAGAGCGCCTTTGTCTGCTGCCTCCTTCCTGTAGATCCTTATCAAGGCAGGCGCCCAGGGGGTGGAGCGGGCCACTTTGGACCTTGGGCTTTTAAGAAAATCTTTGGAAGTTAGAGAAGTGGAGTTGGAATGTAGAATAAGTAGGGGGATGCCTTCCTGAACCAGGAACTGGTTGGAGTATCCATGTTTCTCTAGGCTCTGGGCTGTAGTATTAAGAGCTGGCTAACCAAGTGGGGCTGGAATGGGACCAAGCAGGTCTTGAAATTAGCATGTGAAAACCCTAGCTTTGGCCTGGAGGCCTCTGTGCGGGCTGGTGAACGGATTGTTGAAAACAATTTGTTTTCCTAATTACAGAAATCTGCTAGCAGAGAGTATTTACCTTTTTTTTTTTCTCTCTCTCTCTCTCACCTGGGGAAAATCTGTTGGCCCCAGGCTGGTGAAGTTTAAATAAGCATATCAATACTCTTCTCTCACCCTACCCTGGGGCTCCTTAAGAATAGGTTCTGGGGAGAGCTGAGATGGGGGAGGGGAAGGGGTGGGACTGTGGCCCGGGCTGGGCCTCCAGGTCTGTATTCCTCAGGTACTCCTCTGCTCCATTCCAGTCCAAATTCTGGTTCAACCTACAGGAGTGGTTTTTCTGAATTCAGTGCCTAGAGCTACATAGGAACCGACGTATACAGAGTATTTCAAGAATGAATACGGAAGTTCCGAACATTAGGGTCCTTGGTGGCTCCGCAGGCAGTAAGGATCAGGCGAATATTGTGACCTCTCATTGCACAGAACTTCTGGGGGTGAAGAATCCAGAGGACGGGTGTTCCGGGTATTTGAGGTCTTGGTGACTTGGGTTCTGTATCAACGAGGTTTGAGCCCTGACATCCTATTAAAACCAGATTTGTGTTAGAAAACGGGTCTTAGAGACATCCATTTCAATGTTTTCTTCTGAAAAATGGACCAAATTGTCGTGCCTCCTCTGCTTCTGAGTGTCACTGGCTGAGCACCGGGCTTTGGATAGGAGTCTGTGTTCTATGGGATCTGCAAAGCGACCTGGACCAACCAAAGAGAAAAATGGGAAGGTTTTCACTGGTCACAAGGCTCTTCCCTATGGGCTCTCAAACCCCTTTGTGGCTGCTTGGGAAGGCAGGTCCTCCAATGGATGTCTCAGTGAATAAATGTCCCTAAAGAAGCCATTGTAACTCAGGATGAGGGGAGGATCCTCCGAGGATGGGAGACTGAGCAAAGCCTGCAATTTGGACAGAGCAGGAAAGT
>SJYW01012339.1:93804-112665 GCA_006410735.1 Raphicerus campestris | reverse complement strand
CCGGGAAGCTGGAGACGGGCGATGAATAATTGATGTGTGCGGTGCGGTAGCCGGACGGCGGCGGCGGTGGCGGGCAGCAGCGAGCGGGAGCGCGGGAGCCGGAGCGCCCTCGGAGCGGGCAGCGCGGAGCGAGCGGGCGCCGGAGCCGCCCGGGCCCCCGCGCCGCCGCCGCCGCCCCGGCGCGGAGCGGGGATGCAGGCGGCGCCCGCTGCCTGCACGCAGCCTTTGTTCCACGCCGGCTGAACCCTGCCCGGAGTCGCTCGCTGCGGCCGCCCCCGGCCGGGGCCCAGCCCGCTGCGGGCGCCAGGGCGGGATCGCGGCCGGTGCAACTTCCAGGTAAGTGCGGGACTGGAGGGTCGGCGCCGGGGCGCCCGCGGGTCGGCCCGGGCTCCCTCCGGGAGCGGGGGTGAGTGTGCGTGCCTGTGTGTGACAGAGAAGGGCCGGTGCATTGTGGGTAGCGCCGTGTGCTGCATGGTGTCAGCCCGAGGCTTGGCGGCGAGAGTGGCACCGGCGTGCACCGGACCGTTTTGTGCGCTCATACAGGGGGCCCTCATTCTGTCTGGGGCCCGGGGCCAGGTTGCTTCCCCTCCCACCACCGCCACCACTCCTGAAGGTGAAGTGTTGGCTCTCCAGCAGACATTTTACAAGGCTGCGTCCTCAATTGGCTGCTTCTATTGCAAAAATCTGAATGGGCCAGGAAGCCTTCCGCGGAGGCAGCGGCCGAGGGTCCTTAACTTCACGCTGCGCCTTTGTCAGGATGCAGCCCTGATGCTGACAGCGCCCAGAGACCCCGATGGGCGCTGCTGGTGCCACCGTTGCTGCAGGGAGCCCTTCTGAGAGGTGGTGGGTGCAGAACATACTTCTGACAAATGTTTGCTGGCAGGCGGGCTGGGGGAGGAGAGATAGGTTTGCACCAGAGAGCAGGAAGGGCCTTTCTGTGGTGCCTGACACTAGGCTGTGAAGATCTCATTTAAGACCTTGGAGAGAGCGTTTCTCAGAGGACTGCCTGGGCCGAAGGTCTGTCTCTGTGGTCAGGAGCACGTGGTTTTGGTGTTGGGGAAATCTGACAAACCTTGGTGGGTGGTGCACTAGATAAGCCTCTATTCTTCAGTCCAACTGAAAGCTGGCTTGGGTGGTACTAGGAGAGATCAGGCTGTCTTTCCCTCCCTTTGCACCACAGATGGGCTCCAGGAGACCATCACTCTCAGGATGGAGACCTAGGTTCCCTACCCTTGACCATCAGGCTGGACTGGCAGATGGTTGCTAGGCATGGCTGGAAACTCCTTCCGCAGGAAGGTCTTATGAGGCAGCTGGCAAGGAGTTGGCACCAGAGAGCTTCTTAATGGCCCATCCTTGAGAATGGGCCAGAAATCCAGTTGGGGAGGGAGTTGGAGTGGGCAAGGTGATGGCTCCCTGAGATCAGGGCGACCCCAGATGGTGTATAGGGACTCAGCCCCGTCCAGTTCTGAGGCTCTGGGCTGGAAGGTCATCTCCCATACGCTGCAGAGTAGAAAGCCCTGTCCCACGACAGGGGCTGTAGGGAGCTGAGCCTTGAAGTCCACGTGGCTACTAGTAAGCCTGTTCCCCTTTTTTGTGTGTATTAACCAGGCGGTGACTACCCCCACCGCTAGCAGGATTCAAGTCCCCTCCTGAGCTATTTTTACCCTGAACTTCCTTAGTGAGAAACCACCAAACAGTGATGCTTTGGTGAGAATCTGGGTCTTTACCGGAAGCAGCAGCCTGCACAGAGTTTGAGACTTGCTTCACTCTGCCGTCCCTGCTCCCTTGCACAGCCACCTCCTCAGCAACTTGCCTCTTGCTCTCTGTCTCAGCTCCTGGTTCTTACCACAGCCTGTGTGCTCAGGGACTCGGGAGCCCCGTTTCAAATGGAAAACCTGATGTCCCTGAGACCACCCAGTAGGGGACAGAGGAAGCCAGTCTTAACTGTGACCAGAGGGTGGCCTTGACTGTGAGCTCCTTGAAGGCAGGAGCCATACGTTACTCATCACAGTATAGCCTGGTGCCAGCCACCAGGCCTGGCCGGTGGTGAGCACTCAATGACTCCCGAGGGAGTGCATGAGCAGAAAGCTGGCCGTGTGCTGCTTTCCTGTTGGAGTGTGGGGGGGATGGAGACACTGAGCGTGCTTCTGGCTGTAAGTCAGTGTTGGCTGAGCACTGAATCATCAGGCCGAGCTCGGTCCCTGGGAACTCAGAGATGAGTTCCAGGTCTGCTCTTAGCCAGTCAGACTGAAAGCTCCCCCAGATGTTCAACCAGAACCCTACCTGGGAGCTTTCTGGGTCACACCCCAGGGAATGAGGATGGCAGAGCTCTGTTCAGAACCGCACTGTGGAGTATGGTAGCTACTAACCACATGTGGCTGTTTGTACACTTAACTACAAGCTTAGTTTCTCATCTGCACCAGCCACATTTCAAATGGTCAATAGCCACATGTGGCTAGTAGCTACCAGACTGGGCAGGTCAGATCATAGAATATTTCCAATGGGGCCGAAAGTTCCACTGGGTATCTCTGGCCTGGAAGGATGGAGATTTAAGACAGAAGTGAGGTGAGGATGTTAGAGTGACGGTGCAAGAGGAGGCCACAGGATGCAGGGACCTGTCATTTTCCAACAGCCTCCCAGGAAGGGGCGTATAGACAAGCCAGGTGCTCCCACTTAGCATGGGAGAAGGCCGAGATCCAGTTCTGCCCAAGGTCACCTAGTGAGTGGCATGAGCCCCAGGTCTCCAACTCCTCCGCCAGAGCACTCCCACCCAGCAGAGGTCAGCCAGGGGTCACGGGTGGGCAACGGCCCCGGAGCAGCCTCAGACCTCCCCAGGGACTCTCTTGGTGCCCGGTAGGCGTCAGTGGCTGTGAAGTCATCCATCGATCGGGCGGGAGAGCCTGCTCAGCCTCGCGTCCCCGGAACAGAGAGTTCTCTTCTGGCAGAGCTGGAAGGAAAGGGAGACAGGCTCTCCAGGCGAGGGAGGTGTTTACCTTGATGGATGCAGCTTTGGTCCCAAGGGACAGGCAGCTCTTCTCCACAGGGGAGGACCCCATCAGCGGGCCTGTGGCCAGGTTCATTAGCTCCACCCAGACGGAGATGTGAGGCCCCAGCCAGAGCTGGAAAGGAGAAGGATTGGGGGCCATCTGGCTGGCACAGGATGCCCTTTGCTCCTATCCCGCCAGGGCCTGCTGCCCCTCATGTCATGGGGCTTTCAAGGTGCCACCGTTTCCTTCACTCTCCCTGAAGCCTCAGCTGCAGGAGGAAACTCTCCCAGGGCCCAGCAGAGAGGCAGCAGCCTCACAAGGGAGCCTGCTCTGGGAAAAACAAGGCCCCTACCCTCCAAGCATTTGCAGCCTCTCCAGGATCTCCTGGGCCAGAGGGGTAAAGGGAATTCCTGCCCCCAGGTCACATGGCAGGGCAGGCGAGTGATGGAGCTAATGCCCATTCATGGCCACTGCAAATCCCTGTCTGCCATTTTGAACTCGAAGTTTATCTGAGATTTCACTGTGCCTTGCTTCACTTTCCTCCTCCAGCCCTGTTAGATCTCTGGCCTTGTCCTGAGGTGTCCACCTCCTGTGAATAGTAGGCCTCACTGTAGCCTCCGGCTCCCCTGGGGCCTGAGCTGACTGAAGGAGGAAGTTTCAGTAGGGGCTGGCCCTCTGCCAGGGACCCCAGCACACCCAAAAGAGGCTCCTCAAGGCCCATCCAGGGGAGCTTGAGAGATGAGAGGAGCGCTGGGGAAAACCCCAGGTTCCCAGTCCCCTTGAGTGAGGTGGGGGCGGTGTTCAGGGTCTCTGCTTACTGTGCCTTTCCCTGGAGCCAAGGTGGGCCGCCTGGGGATGCTCACACGCTCTTGGACTGGCAGCCAGGCTCTGCCTCGGGCACCCAGAGCATCAGGCTAGGCTAGCAGTAGCCCCAGATGTGGCACAGATTCCTGCTTGGAGCCTCGAGATCCTTTTGGGTTCTCCAACTACCCCTTGGGGCCAAGGCAGGCCCTCCGAGTTCCTGGACTGGGGCTGTAGACGGTTCTTCGTGCATATTTGGTGAATGAAGGTCAGGACTTTGGCCAGAACACCCAGATTCCCTGAAGCTGCGACTCCCCAGTCACCCTGAAGATTCGGTAGCTCTAGGGTACACCCCAGCCTCTGTGATCTGGCTTTGGTTCAGATAATTCCCATACCATTGGTGGCAGCGTGGCTCCAGGGCCTAGCGTTCAAGTGATAACATCTAGGANGGTCGGCGCCGGGGCGCCCGCGGGTCGGCCCGGGCTCCCTCCGGGAGCGGGGGTGAGTGTGCGTGCCTGTGTGTGACAGAGAAGGGCCGGTGCATTGTGGGTAGCGCCGTGTGCTGCATGGTGTCAGCCCGAGGCTTGGCGGCGAGAGTGGCACCGGCGTGCACCGGGCCGTTTTGTGCGCTCATACAGGGGGCCCTCATTCTGTCTGGGGCCCGGGGCCAGGTTGCTTCCCCTCCCACCACCGCCACCACTCCTGAAGGTGAAGTGTTGGCTCTCCAGCAGACATTTTACAAGGCTGCGTCCTCAATTGGCTGCTTCTATTGCAAAAATCTGAATGGGCCAGGAAGCCTTCCGCGGAGGCAGCGGCCGAGGGTCCTTAACTTCACGCTGCGCCTTTGTCAGGATGCAGCCCTGATGCTGACAGCGCCCAGAGACCCCGATGGGCGCTGCTGGTGCCACCGTTGCTGCAGGGAGCCCTTCTGAGAGGTGGTGGGTGCAGAACATACTTCTGACAAATGTTTGCTGGCAGGCGGGCTGGGGGAGGAGAGATAGGTTTGCACCAGAGAGCAGGAAGGGCCTTTCTGTGGTGCCTGACACTAGGCTGTGAAGATCTCATTTAAGACCTTGGAGAGAGCGTTTCTCAGAGGACTGCCTGGGCCGAAGGTCTGTCTCTGTGGTCAGGAGCACGTGGTTTTGGTGTTGGGGAAATCTGACAAACCTTGGTGGGTGGTGCACTAGATAAGCCTCTATTCTTCAGTCCAACTGAAAGCTGGCTTGGGTGGTACTAGGAGAGATCAGGCTGTCTTTCCCTCCCTTTGCACCACAGATGGGCTCCAGGAGACCATCACTCTCAGGATGGAGACCTAGGTTCCCTACCCTTGACCATCAGGCTGGACTGGCAGATGGTTGCTAGGCATGGCTGGAAACTCCTTCCGCAGGAAGGTCTTATGAGGCAGCTGGCAAGGAGTTGGCACCAGAGAGCTTCTTAATGGCCCATCCTTGAGAATGGGCCAGAAATCCAGTTGGGGAGGGAGTTGGAGTGGGCAGGGTGATGGCTCCCTGAGATCAGGGCGACCCCAGATGGTGTATAGGGACTCAGCCCCGTCCAGTTCTGAGGCTCTGGGCTGGAAGGTCATCTCCCATACGCTGCAGAGTAGAAAGCCCTGTCCCACGACAGGGGCTGTAGGGAGCTGAGCCTTGAAGTCCACGTGGCTACTAGTAAGCCTGTTCCCCTTTTTTGTGTGTATTAACCAGGCGGTGACTACCCCCACCGCTAGCAGGATTCAAGTCCCCTCCTGAGCTATTTTTACCCTGAACTTCCTTAGTGAGAAACCACCAAACAGTGATGCTTTGGTGAGAATCTGGGTCTTTACCGGAAGCAGCAGCCTGCACAGAGTTTGAGACTTGCTTCACTCTGCCGTCCCTGCTCCCTTGCACAGCCACCTCCTCAGCAACTTGCCTCTTGCTCTCTGTCTCAGCTCCTGGTTCTTACCGCAGCCTGTGTGCTCAGGGACTCGGGAGCCCCGTTTCAGATGGAAAACCTGATGTCCCTGAGACCACCCAGTAGGGGACAGAGGAAGCCAGTCTTAACTGTGACCAGAGGGTGGCCTTGACTGTGAGCTCCTTGAAGGCAGGAGCCATACGTTACTCATCACAGTATAGCCTGGTGCCAGCCACCGGGCCTGGCCGGTGGTGAGCACTCAATGACTCCCGAGGGAGTGCATGAGCAGAAAGCTGGCCGTGTGCTGCTTTCCTGTTGGAGTGTGGGGGGGATGGAGACACTGAGCGTGCTTCTGGCTGTAAGTCAGTGTTGGCTGAGCACTGAATCATCAGGCCGAGCTCGGTCCCTGGGAACTCAGAGATGAGTTCCAGGTCTGCTCTTAGCCAGTCAGACTGAAAGCTCCCCCAGATGTTCAACCAGAACCCTACCTGGGAGCTTTCTGGGTCACACCCCAGGGAATGAGGATGGCAGAGCTCTGTTCAGAACCGCACTGTGGAGTATGGTAGCTACTAACCACATGTGGCTGTTTGTACACTTAACTACAAGCTTAGTTTCTCATCTGCACCAGCCACATTTCAAATGGTCAATAGCCACATGTGGCTAGTAGCTACCAGACTGGGCAGGTCAGATCATAGAATATTTCCAATGGGGCCGAAAGTTCCACTGGGTATCTCTGGCCTGGAAGGATGGAGATTTAAGACAGAAGTGAGGTGAGGATGTTAGAGTGACGGTGCAAGAGGAGGCCACAGGATGCAGGGACCTGTCATTTTCCAACAGCCTCCCAGGAAGGGGCGTATAGACAAGCCAGGTGCTCCCACTTAGCATGGGAGAAGGCCGAGATCCAGTTCTGCCCAAGGTCACCTAGTGAGTGGCATGAGCCCCAGGTCTCCAACTCCTCCGCCAGAGCACTCCCACCCAGCAGAGGTCAGCCAGGGGTCACGGGTGGGCAACGGCCCCGGAGCAGCCTCAGACCTCCCCAGGGACTGTCTTGGTGCCCGGTAGGCGTCAGTGGCTGTGAAGTCATCCATCGATCGGGCGGGAGAGCCTGCTCAGCCTCGCGTCCCCGGAACAGAGAGTTCTCTTCTGGCAGAGCTGGAAGGAAAGGGAGACAGGCTCTCCAGGCGAGGGAGGTGTTTACCTTGATGGATGCAGCTTTGGTCCCAAGGGACAGGCAGCTCTTCTCCACAGGGGAGGACCCCATCAGCGGGCCTGTGGCTAGGTTCATTAGCTCCACCCAGACGGAGATGTGAGGCCCCAGCCAGAGCTGGAAAGGAGAAGGATTGGGGGCCATCTGGCTGGCACAGGATGCCCTTTGCTCCTATCCTGCCAGGGCCTGCTGCCCCTCATGTCATGGGGCTTTCAAGGTGCCACCGTTTCCTTCACTCTCCCTGAAGCCTCAGCTGCAGGAGGAAACTCTCCCAGGGCCCAGCAGAGAGGCAGCAGCCTCACAAGGGAGCCTGCTCTGGGAAAAACAAGGCCCCTACCCTCCAAGCATTTGCAGCCTCTCCAGGATCTCCTGGGCCAGAGGGGTAAAGGGAATTCCTGCCCCCAGGTCACATGGCAGGGCAGGCGAGTGATGGAGCTAATGCCCATTCATGGCCACTGCAAATCCCTGTCTGCCATTTTGAACTTGAAGTTTATCTGAGATTTCACTGTGCCTTGCTTCACTTTCCTCCTCCAGCCCTGTTAGATCTCTGGCCTTGTCCTGAGGTGTCCACCTCCTGTGAATAGTAGGCCTCACTGTAGCCTCCGGCTCCCCTGGGGCCTGAGCTGACTGAAGGAGGAAGTTTCAGTAGGGGCTGGCCCTCTGCCAGGGACCCCAGCACACCCAAAAGAGGCTCCTCAAGGCCCATCCAGGGGAGCTTGAGAGATGAGAGGAGCGCTGGGGAAAACCCCAGGTTCCCAGTCCCCTTGAGTGAGGTGGGGGCGGTGTTCAGGGTCTCTGCTTACTGTGCCTTTCCCTGGAGCCAAGGTGGGCCGCCTGGGGATGCTCACACGCTCTTGGACTGGCAGCCAGGCTCTGCCTCGGGCACCCAGAGCATCAGGCTAGGCTAGCAGTAGCCCCAGATGTGGCACAGATTCCTGCTTGGAGCCTCGAGATCCTTTTGGGTTCTCCAACTACCCCTTGGGGCAAAGGCAGGCCCTCCGAGTTCCTGGACTGGGGCTGTAGACGGTTCTTCGTGCATATTTGGTGAATGAAGGTCAGGACTTTGGCCAGAACACCCAGATTCCCTGAAGCTGCGACTCCCCAGTCACCCTGAAGATTCGGTAGCTCTAGGGTACACCCCAGCCTCTGTGATCTGGCTTTGGTTCAGATAATTCCCATACCATTGGTGGCAGCGTGGCTCCAGGGCCTAGCGTTCAAGTGATAACATCTAGGATCTGGTGCCAAATTAGTGTGACCTTTGGCAAGTCACTTCCCCTCTGGGGGCCTGTGTTCTCATCTTTGTACTGAGAGCATTGCCCTGTGTCTCAGCTCTAAATGGTAGACTCCAATCCAAGAGTTAAACTACTGGAGTCTTGAGCTAGAACGGACAGGAGAGTGATGAAGGCTTGGTCCTGCCTGTGAAGTGAAGTGAAGTGAAGTTGCTCAGTCCTGTCCGACTCTTTGTGACCCCATGGACTGTAGCCTACCAGCCTCCTCCCTCCATGAGATTCTCCAGGCAAGAGTACTGGAGTGGGTTGCCATCCTGCCTGTGGGCGCTACCTACCCCCAGCATCTGATGATGCAGCAGGTGATAGTAAGGGATGCTGGGATGAGGAAAACGGAGTGAATAGTCTTATGTTCCATGCTCTCAGAGCTGGAGGAGGAGGAAGGGAAAGTGGTGGCTTCGGGACTGGGGTAGCCTGAAACTTCCCAGGCGGTCCTTGAATTGGGACATGGGTAGGATTTGCTGTCTTGGGTGAGAAAGGGAATGAATATCAGCTGGGACACCTAGGGAGGTGGTTCCTCCAGGTGAAGCAACAGAGACGAGTACAGGAAGTGGAGCCATTGCTGAAACAGATCTTATCCCAGGAGCACAGGTCTGATCCCCAGGGGAGGGGAGAGCCAGGGAGGATCCAGGGAGACCTGTGGGACGCCAAGGGCTTCCGGGAGCAGGGATGCTGCTGTCTTGAGGCAGGGATCCGTGCAGGCAAGTGGGAGAGCCCTGCGAGGTCGAGCTCTGCTGCTGCGGGAATGTCCCTGCCTCTGCTGACGCAATGGAAAGCCTGTCGTGATGCAGGGTTCCTGTTCTGCGGTCGCCTGTGTGGGGGGCCGGGGCAGCCAGCTCTTCTGCGGAGCTCTAGGAACTTGGTGGAACTTGTCCAGGCCTCCCCTCTGCTCTCTCGTGAAAAAAAAAAAGAGAGATCCTTGTTTGTGGAATCTGCTCCTAGTCCCTGGGGGGTTACAGCCACACCCTGGGAGGGTTTAAATCTCTGTGGGCGGTTCCCAGGCTGGGACTGGAGGGGACAGGTGACAGGGGACAGCCTCTAAACTGGCCTCACACCCTCTCAGTTCCCCCTCCGGGCAGAGCCTGAGGCAGCCGGTGATTTATGGGACCCTGTCCACCTCCCAGGAGTGTGATCTGTTTAGCAGATTCATGGCTGTGCACAGAAGCCTTAGCAGCATCTGGTTCAGACACTATGTGTGGGAGGGAGGCTGTGGAAAATAGGGGGGCCACGTTTCAGAGGGGAGGGCAGAAAGGCCCAGGGGAGAGCCCTTCTTTCTACCATCTCCTCTCCACCCTGCTGCTTCCAGGCCCGCCTCGAGTGTCACCAGCCAGCAAGCCTCCCCTAGTCCTGCCACCAGCACACACACACAGGACCTGTCTGCTGGTGGTTTATTTCGTGTCTTTGTTCGTCTTGGACCCTTGTCCACCAGGTGTCATCCCCCTCGGAAAGCGTGTTTGCTACTTGGTCATGTCCGACTTTGTGACCCCACGGACTGTAGCCCGCCAGGCTCCTCTGTCCGTAGAATTTTCCAGGCAAGAACACTGGAGCAGGTTGCCATTTCCTTCTCCAGGGGATCTTCCTAATCCAGGGATCAAACCCAGGTCTCCTGCACTGCAGGCGGATTCTTTACCCATGGAGCCACCCCATTCCCACTAGCTTGTACATTGTAGACAGGCCATCCATGACTTGTATCAATGCTTGGTACTTAATATATATCTCCTAAATGACAGCCCAAGCTTAGGTGGGTCGCAGTGAAGGCAGTCACCCAGGAAGGAAAGGAGAGTTCCAAGCTCTCAAGCCAGCTCTGGCCTCCCAAGGTGACCCTGTGATGTGCGGGCGCTGTCCTCTTTCTCTGGGATCCTGCCTGTAGGAAGAATCACTGGGTTTACTGTGCTGTCTGATAGAAAGGCCACTAGCCACAGGTGGCTATTTAAGTGTATGTTGGATAAAATCAAATGAAATTCAGTGTTCAGGCCCTCAATCACACAAGTCATATTCAAGTTCTCAGTAGCCCTATGGGACTGGTGGCTAACATATTGGGCAGCAGTGGCTGGACATTTCCATCATCACAGAAAAGATTCTGTTGGACAGTGCTGGTGGGTGTCTAAGGGGCCTCGTTGCTCTGTCATTGTGGAGCTATAGGGAGGCTGGGTCCCAGGGCCTCGGCCTGCCTCCTGCTAGGAGCTGCCAGCCCTCCCTCCGTGCACAGGGCCCTGGACTTTCCCCGCTGTTCTTTCTGCGAATCACTGGGCCCTGCAGGACTTCCCTGTTTCACCCCACCCCCACCCCGGGCTCTTCAGCGAGGCCTCCCAGCGTCCTTCCCAAGACAGCGGCAGGGGAGTAATTATGAAACCCACATCTGTCATTTACTGGGTGACTTTGGGCAAGTCACTTAACTTCTCCAAGTCTCTGTCTCCTAAATTAATAAAAGAGCTGCCCGTGCCCGCAGGGTTGCGGCAGGGAGTAGATGAGAAGGGGCTTCGGGCGATTATGTCTGGCACGTAATAATTGCTCAGTGAGTGGCAACTCTCATTACTCTCAGGTTTCGACTTAATACCCTCGAGGCGTATGATCAGCTTCCAGATGAGCTGGGCTTGGGGTTTCTCTTGAGTTCTCCAGCCCAAGAGCCTGGTCGCACCACACCTCAGGCCTCGTTCCCTTGTCTGAGAGGTGCTCCCTAAATTGTGTGTTGAGACCAGACACCCAGCCGTGCAGGGCAGAGGGCGGGCTGTGCACGGGCTCCTGCCCCCGTCCCGCGTGGCCGCTGTAACAGGGGAGCCCCAGGGGAGCCCGTGTGCCTGCCGCTCGTTCTGTCCTGAGGAGTGCCTGGGCTGCCCTGTAGGCAGCTGACTGTGTCCCAGCCCTGGAGGAAGGGTGGGGCTGGGGGGCACGGGCCGGGGGAGCCCAACATAGGTGCCCACTTTCATTTCTCTCTTGGGAAAGGAGCTGTACGCTACATTTTGGACTCCTGAAGCCCTCTAGGCGGCTTGTCCCAGAATGTCTCCCTTCTGAGGTCCATGGATAGATTGTTGGGGTCCGTGAGCCCCCAGCCTGTATGGAGTGCATTTGCTAGGCAGAGGGTCTGTGAGCCGCATTGCGTGGAGGTGGCTTCCGGGGCCAGAAGCCCGGCAGGAGGTGGACTGGCAGGATAGGGCCCACGGGTCCAGGCCCAGCTTCCAGATGTCCGGAGGGCTCCCGGAAGGACACTCAGTAAAAAGAAATCCTTGAGGTTGGGGAAGGTCCCAGGAGCCAGTGAGCTGATTTGTCTCACACCTTAGGGCTTGACAATAGCGGGGTGCTGGGTGCTAGACTCTGGAAGGCTGGACAGCATCAGGCCCAGACTCGGAGTCTGAGGCAGCCAGTCTTGGGGATCAGACTTCATGCACCTGGGGCTGCAGGGCCAGGTCATGGGGCTTCCTAGGGGTGTGTCTCCTTGGGGAGAGTTTTTAGAGGAGGTGAGGGCTGGATATTCCCAGAGAAGTGGGTATGGGGTGGGGCATGGTCCTCCCCTGGCTCCCCGCTATTAGGGACTGGAGGCTCTCACACCCCAGAGGCCGCCCTCACACCCCAGAGGCCACCCCCACCCNTATGATCAGCTTCCAGATGAGCTGGGCTTGGGGTTTCTCTTGAGTTCTCCAGCCCAAGAGCCTGGTCGCACCACACCTCAGGCCTCGTTCCCTTGTCTGAGAGGTGCTCCCTAAATTGTGTGTTGAGACCAGACACCCAGCCGTGCAGGGCAGAGGGCGGGCTGTGCACGGGCTCCTGCCCCCGTCCCGCGTGGCCGCTGTAACAGGGGAGCCCCAGGGGAGCCCGTGTGCCTGCCGCTCGTTCTGTCCTGAGGAGTGCCTGGGCTGCCCTGTAGGCAGCTGACTGTGTCCCAGCCCTGGAGGAAGGGTGGGGCTGGGGGGCACGGGCCGGGGGAGCCCAACATAGGTGCCCACTTTCATTTCTCTCTTGGGAAAGGAGCTGTACGCTACATTTTGGACTCCTGAAGCCCTCTAGGCGTCTTGTCCGAGAATGTCTCCCTTCTGAAGTCCATGGATAGATTGTTGGGGTCCGTGAGCCCCCAGCCTGTAAGGAGTGCATTTGCTAGGCAGAGGGTCTGTGAGCCGCATTGCGTGGAGGTGGCTTCCGGGGCCAGAAGCCCGGCAGGAGGTGGACTGGCAGGATAGGGCCCACGGGTCCAGGCCCAGCTTCCAGATGTCCGGAGGGCTCCCGGAAGGACACTCAGTAAAAAGAAATCCTTGAGGTTGGGGGAGGTCCCAGGAGCCAGTGAGCTGATTTGTCTCACACCTTAGGGCTTGACAATAGCGGGGTGCTGGGTGCTAGACTCTGGAAGGCTGGACAGCATCAGGCCCAGACTCGGAGTCTGAGGCAGCCAGTCTCGGGGATCAGACTTCATGCACCTGGGGCTGCAGGGCCAGGTCATGGGGCTTCCTAGGGGTGTGTCTCCTTGGGGAGAGTTTTTAGAGGAGGTGAGGGCTGGATATTCCCAGAGAAGTGGGTATGGGGTGGGGCATGGTCCTCCCCTGGCTCCCCGCTATTAGGGACTGGAGGCTCTCACACCCCAGAGGCCGCCCTCACACCCCAGAGGCCACCCCCGCCCTCCGGCCCTGACAGCCTTGTTCACCAGCATGTCTCCCCCTTCTCTCCTGTTTGTTCCACACAAGGTCATCTAACCCTCTCTAAGCCTCAGTTTCCGCATCTGTAAAATGGGGGAATAGCACCCATCTCATCTGGTCGTGGGAAGATTGAAGAGTATATTCTAGCGGCAGCTTGGAACACAGCACTGGGACCTGCTCAGCCCTGAGCAGGCATCAGCTGTCCTTGCTGCTCCGTCGTGGGTTTCCTTGTGCTTTGCTGGGCCCATTCCTCTGGGGACACATCCTCCTGCTCCCCTGCCTCATAATCCTCCATCATAGCCCAGGTGTGTCCACATGTTTCCCCATCTCACCTGTACCTGCGCAGGGGTGCCTCCCCTCCCACACCAGCCCTGAACTGGCATACATGCAGAATGCCCACCTCCCTACCCCCAGCCTGAGAAATCCTGGCACCAACAGCCACCCACCCTTCCCTCCACCTTCTCCTTGGTCCCCGGCATAGGGCTCCCTCACTGTTTGCTGAGAGAAGCTTGCAGCTTCAGCCCTCACATGTGTACGCTTTTCGTTTGCCAACACCAGGTCCCCAGAGTTCCTGGGCAGTTCTGGAAGGCCCTGGGTCGGGGGAGGACAGACACCACCGTCCTGAGGGGCCTCAGGGCAGTAGCACCCAAAGCAGAGGAAACCCCCGACTCCCCACCTTATGGGACCCAGGGTAGGCTTACCACTGGGTCTCTAATAACTTCTGCCCAGGGAGAGAGCCCAGCCCGCGGAGCGGGGCACTCAGAGGTCAGCATCAGGTCAGGAAGGTGAGCAAGGGCCAAGCAGCGGCTTCATGTTTTGAGCGCAGGCCCTGGCTCCAGCTGTCCGGGACACTATGATCGTTGAAACAGAAATGGGTCCTCCGCTCTCTGCATGCCCCTGCCGCAAGGCTCCACTGAGCAGAAGAGGGATCAGCACCACCCATCCTCCCTCCGGACCCCACCCTGCATCCTGGGAGCAGTCCCCCCAGCCAACCCACCTCCCTGGAATTAAGCCTCCCAGCATCAGTCCTGTCGGGGGCCAGTAATCCTCTCAAAGCTCTGTGTGGTGGTATACCTTCTCTGAGAAAGGTTTGATGACCTGGATAAGATCATTGTCCTCCGGTTACAGCCCCACCATGGAGGTTTCCTCCCAGGTTGTGGCTTCCTGATGAATGTTGGGGGGCTTCCCGGGATGGGTCTGGCCACCCAGAGGCCGGATTCCCCAGATGCCTCNGGTTACAGCCCCACCATGGAGGTTTCCTCCCAGGTTGTGGCTTCCTGATGAATGTTGGGGGGCTTCCCGGGATGGGTCTGGCCACCCAGAGGCCGGATTCCCCAGATGCCTCCCTGACCTTAGACACCTGTTACCTGAAGCCTTGCTGGCACCCTACCCAGGTGGTCAGGAGCTTGTGATTCCCCTTTGCCCTGAGTTGCCTCTTCTGTAAAATGGGGGCCCCCTTACTTTATAGGAGTCCTGGAGCAGGCGTCCTGCCACAGCGCCACGGCACTGCACTCATGCCCTCCACACATGTGCACTCACTCGTGCACGCGCCTGTGCCCTCTCCGGGTTCTCTGTGAGATTCAAGTTCATGAAGTGCACGCNGCAGGATCTTAGCTCCCCAACCAGGAATCGAACCTGTGCCCTCTGCTTTTAGGCATAGAGTCTTAACCACTGGACCTGCAGGGAAGTCCCTAGGGTTTGTATATTTAGAACCCAAAGTTCTGTTGGCTGTCCTGGTGCTGCCCTGCACTGGGAGGGGCTGGGGCAACTCTGGGGTGCCCCTGTGTGCCTGGCACCCACCTTGGCACTGGCATTGAAGGGTCCAGTCCCGAGGGCAAGCTGGTCAGCATGGCGTCTGCACACTATGGTCTCTGCCTTCCCAGCTGATGTGCACCTGCCCTGCTGGACAACTCGACGGTAGAGGTGACCATGTTATCAGATAACCACTGCTGTTATCCTTGGCCTCAGAGAAGGAGGGGTCCAGCCTTCAGTGAGCATTTGTCATACGCAGAGCTTAGGGCTGGGCATTTGAAGGCTGCCTGGTTTGACCCTTCACCACAACCCTGAAAAAGCAGCTACTGCTGTATCTGCCATGTCCTACACAGGAGCCAGAGCCCCATGTGGCCGGTCACACTCAAATCTAATGAAGTAACATTAAATACAGTGTGAAACTCCGCTCCTCAGGACGGCAGCCTCGTTCCAAACGCCACATAGCCATGTGTGGCCCGTGGCCCCTCTTCTGAGATGGAACATTTCCATCACTGCAGGAGTTCTGTTGGACGGGCTGCCCTGTGTTGCCATTCCCTTTCACGGGTGTGAAGTTGAGGACTAGATCAGTGGCATGGCATACTCAGGGTCCCAGCTGGTGGAGTGGGAGCTGGGCTGCACACCTGGGCCCCAGGTGTAGGACGCGTTGGGCTCTCCTCGGTTGCCAGCTCGCATGCCTCCTCATGCACCCTCCATGGGCCCCTCCAGGCCAAGGACTGTGTCTCCTCTGCACCCCAGTGCCCATCCCACAGCCCAGCCCAGACTGGGCATCTGGGACGGTGCTTGCCGAGAGGATGATGGAATGAATGACCGAGTGAGCGCTGCCTGCTGCAACTTGGGGCATGCTTCACTCCCCTCCTGCAGAAGGACGTGCAGAGCCAGCTGCTGAGGAGTGATGGATGGCCCCTCTCCTGAGATAAATGTGGCAGTCAAGGTAATCGGATTGTGTGTGACGGTCTCATTTGTAGGCGAGGGTAGGAAGCGCCCAGCCATGCCTCGCCCCAGCCGCCCATATTAGTTTAATCAAATGCCCAGTATCTCAGTGACTGGGCCCCAGTGATGGATGATGTGAGCTTTGCTAAACGCTGTTGCCCTGTCAAGCCCAGCTTCTCAAGGCCCTGCCAGGCTCCAAGGCTCTCTCGTTTGTTTTTTCTTGCTTGGTTATCTCCGAGTGGGGCAAGGAGGAGGGGGCTAGGGCTCTTCCTCTGTCTTAATTCTCTGGATTTTCATGGAGGAGGAGGAAGTGGCTGGAGCTGGGTGATGAGTGAGATGGAGTCACCTTCTGCCTCTTCTGAGAAGCCTTCCTGGGTGGCTGCAGGCAGTCTTGGGGAGCCTGAATCCCCAGAGCCCTATAATCCAGGACTCGCCGTGCACTCTGCCTTCTGTNTGGAGTCACCTTCTGCCTCTTCTGAGAAGCCTTCCTGGGTGGCTGCAGGCAGTCTTGGGGAGCCTGAATCCCCAGAGCCCTATAATCCAGGACTCGCCGTGCACTCTGCCTTCTGTCTTGTGCAGACACTCCCCTCCCCTGTGATAGCCTTTTCGCTCGTCTCGAGGAGTATACCAGAAGTTCTTCACTTTAATGCTGAAAAATTCTCAACTTTCCCTAATAGTTAGTGATTGTTGCATCCTCTTTGAGAGTCTTCCTTAGTCCCAGGGTCATGGAGATATTTCATCTTCATGAAAGGAGTTTCTTCCATATGCCATCTTCCAGACAAAGCATTATTTTACTTTTTTTTTTTTTTTGGTTTGTGGTGTGAGGTAGGGGTCAAGTTTCCAGTCTAGCCATTCTGGACTCTATGTGCCCCAGACCAGGCTGAGTCCTCGGTGGAAACAAGGGGTAGAGAAAGCACATTCCTGTCTTCCAGGAACAACGATCAGTTTGAGCTGAAACTTGTATTCTTAAAAAGGAGGCTGAGCTCAGCATGTATGACATGCCACCCTCCGGGTCGAGGTGGGGTCTGCCGCTGTAGACCCATGCCTGTGCCCTTGCAGGCGCTCCTGGTGACGTTGATTGTCACCACTGTGTCAGGTATTGTTCTAGGCACCAGGGGTGTGGCAGTGAATACAGCAACAGAAAAAAGGAAGACCTTTTGCTCCAGTGCAGGGAGTGGGTTATCAGATGAGACGTGAAATTAAAAAGTAGAAGCCAGTAAGTGCCGTGGAGAAGGACTGAGCAGGGGAGGCTGATAGAGCCAGGTGGTGGCGTAGGTACTGCCACCTACAAGCTGGAAAGGTCAGGGAAGCTGGTAAGGGCTGAACCATGTGACTATCCAGGGCAGGAAACTTCCAGGCAGATGGTGTAAAGACCACGATACATGTCAAAGACGGAACAATTCTGGAAGGAAAACCAAAGCCACGAGCACGATTTCCCTGGTGGGAGGAACTGAGCTACAAGACTGAGGAGTTGGGACTGCGTTTTTTAGAACATATCTTATTTCTACTTCTGTATATTTTTAATCACATGCACACACTACTTCTTCAAAAACTACCATTGAAAAGTAAAGAAGGGAGGGAGGGTAAGTGTTAACAGCGAGGTGGAACCATCAGATAGCAAAACTGTGGAGTCGAAGGTCCACAGGAGTGGGTCCTAATCCCTCTATCTGAAATGTTAGCTTTCTAAGGAGACTGTGTGTGCATTATTTAGGTAAATAAAAGTCATTTTATTAATTAAAAATAAGTAGATCTCACTCGATTGTTCTGGCCGGTTACTGTTGGGCAGGTTCGGCCTCTCTGAGTGCCAGTTTCCTCCTGGAAAATAGGGGTAGTGATACTGCCATCACAGGATTGTTGGGAAAATGGATGGAGAAAAAGAATGTGTCAAGTTTCTGCCTGGCCTGGACTTGACCTTCCTGAAGGCATGTCCCTGCATGACCTGGCCCCCTGTCCCCACATTCTCCGAAAGCTGCAGGAAGGCCCGGGCTCTGCATTCTGGCTAGCTCAGAGGCAGCTGAATGTGCTCTGAACCCCGAGACCAAGGGCCATCCAAGACCCTGTGGAGGGCCCCTCAGAGCCCCCTCAGCCCGCCCAACAAGAGCCTGCTCTGCTGGGACCAGCTTGTCCTCTCCAGCTGGTCATCTGGCTCCGACACCCCTCCCTGCTCCCCTCCCTGCTCCCCTCCTCTCTGGGTGCTGTGTTCATTTGGTCATGGCTTCCCTCAGAGGCAGAAGGCGGAGTGCCGTTTCCTGCAGGGAGAGAGCAGGCGCTGGAGAGGGAGGAGGAGGGAGGCAGCACTGCTGGTGATTAAACACTGCAGAGGCCTAAACAAATGACGCCGCCCTCGCCCAGCTGCTCTGGGAGAGGTGCTGCAGGGAGCCACCGAACTGCAGATGGCCCAGGCTGCCGGCAGCCCCCGCCTGCCTACTTGGAGCTGCCCTGAGGGCTGTTTCCTGGGAGCTGAGCCCTGCAGGAGTCAGCTCAGTCCTGATGGCCCCCAGGAGGCAAGCCCCCAAGCAGGGAGGTCTCAGGGCCGCACAGATAACATGCCAGTGAGTGGTGGAGGGGAGGCAGCTCTATCAGTAGCTACCTATCAGCTATCTATCAGCGTCGCCCTGAGTGAGATGGTGTGTGCAGAGTGGCCAGGCCAGCGCCCGGTCTGAATCAAGTTCTCGGTCCACAGAAGCCACTGTCAAGGCTGCCCTTTTGGGCTTCCTGGCAGTCTAGTGTTTAGGACTCCGAGCTCCCACTGCAGGGTATGCAGGTTTAATCCCTTGTCAGGGAACTAAGATTCCGCATGCCATGTGGCCAAGTAGATATGACCTAGCTTGGCCGGTTGCAGCTTCAGAAGGGCTGGGTGAGACTGAGATATGGGCACATCTGTAGGGTGTTGCCCAGGAGCACACTGCTCGCAGAGTAGATCAAACCCAGCCCACCCACTTCTGACTGCCCAGTTTCCTTTCTCCTGGCCTGATGCCTGGAAGAGAGTCCCAGGGTCAAACCTTCAGAGCCTTGAACACAACGATCAAGGGGAATCAGCAGCGTAGTCAGAGGCCATCTGTCAAGTCACTCAGTCCTCCTGGCCAGAGAGCTTGTGTGAAGCGGGGGGAGGAATGCCCTCCCCTCACCCAGCCCCTGCTCATGCAGAAAAGGGCAACTGAGCTTAACCATCAGTCTACAGCAGTGGTTCTCAAACTGGGGTCCCCAGCCCAGCAGCCTCAGCATCACCTGAGAACTAATTAGAAATGCAAATTCTTAAATTCCACCCCAGACCCACTGAATGAGAAACCCCACTAAGAGTGAGACCCAACCCTATGTGTTTGAACAAGCCTTCCAGATGCTTCTGATGCACAGGCAGGACCAAGGAC
>SJYW01012339.1:62113-92240 GCA_006410735.1 Raphicerus campestris | reverse complement strand
GCCTCTCTGAGTGCCAGTTTCCTCCTGGAAAATAGGGGTAGTGATACTGCCATCACAGGATTGTTGGGAAAATGGATGGAGAAAAAGAATGTGTCAAGTTTCTGCCTGGCCTGGACTTGACCTTCCTGAAGGCATGTCCCTGCATGACCTGGCCCCCTGTCCCCACATTCTCCGAAAGCTGCAGGAAGGCCCGGGCTCTGCATTCTGGCTAGCTCAGAGGCAGCTGAATGTGCTCTGAACCCCGAGACCAAGGGCCATCCAAGACCCTGTGGAGGGCCCCTCAGAGCCCCCTCAGCCCGCCCAACAAGAGCCTGCTCTGCTGGGACCAGCTTGTCCTCTCCAGCTGGTCATCTGGCTCCGACACCCCTCCCTGCTCCCCTCCCTGCTCCCCTCCTCTCTGGGTGCTGTGTTCATTTGGTCATGGCTTCCCTCAGAGGCAGAAGGCGGAGTGCCGTTTCCTGCAGGGAGAGAGCAGGCGCTGGAGCAGGGAGGAGGAGGGACGCAGCACTGCTGGTGATTAAACACTGCAGAGGCCTAAACAAATGACGCCGCCCTCGCCCAGCTGCTCTGGGAGAGGTGCTGCAGGGAGCCACCGAACTGCAGATGGCCCAGGCTGCCGGCAGCCCCCGCCTGCCTACTTGGAGCTGCCCTGAGGGCTGTTTCCTGGGAGCTGAGCCCTGCAGGAGTCAGCTCAGTCCTGATGGCCCCCAGGAGGCAAGCCCCCAAGCAGGGAGGTCTCAGGGCCGCACAGATAACATGCCAGTGAGTGGTGGAGGGGAGGCAGCTCTATCAGTAGCTACCTATCAGCTATCTATCAGCGTCGCCCTGAGTGAGATGGTGTGTGCAGAGTGGCCAGGCCAGCGCCCGGTCTGAATCAAGTTCTCGGTCCACAGAAGCCACTGTCAAGGCTGCCCTATTGGGCTTCCTGGCAGTCTAGTGTTTAGGACTCCGAGCTCCCACTGCAGGGTATGCAGGTTTAATCCCTTGTCAGGGAACTAAGATTCCGCATGCCATGTGGCCAAGTAGATATGACCTAGCTTGGCCGGTTGCAGCTTCAGAAGGGCTGGGTGAGACTGAGATATGTGCACATCTGTAGGGTGTTGCCCAGGAGCACACCGCTCGCAGAGTAGATCAAACCCAGCCCACCCACTTCTGACTGCCCAGTTTCCTTTCTCCTGGCCTGATGCCTGGAAGAGAGTCCCAGGGTCAAACCTTCAGAGCCTTGAACACAACGATCAAGGGGAATCAGCAGCGTAGTCAGAGGCCATCTGTCAAGTCACTCAGTCCTCCTGGCCAGAGAGCTTGTGTGAAGCGGGGGGAGGAATGCCCTCCCCTCACCCAGCCCCTGCTCATGCAGAAAAGGGCAACTGAGCTTAACCATCAGTCTACAGCAGTGGTTCTCAAACTGGGGTCCCCAGCCCAGCAGCCTCAGCATCACCTGAGAACTAATTAGAAATGCAAATTCTTAAATTCCACCCCAGACCCACTGAATGAGAAACCCCACTAAGAGTGAGACCCAACCCTATGTGTTTGAACAAGCCTTCCAGATGCTTCTGATGCACAGGCAGGACCAAGGACTGCTGGCCAGGAAACCCTGGTGCTCCAGTCCTGCCAGGGGACCTCACCATCCAGGCCACACTTACGTAGACATCACCAGGTATGCTACACCCCGAGTG
Organism: Raphicerus campestris; assembly: GCA_006410735.1. NCBI lineage: Eukaryota > Metazoa > Chordata > Mammalia > Artiodactyla > Bovidae > Raphicerus > Raphicerus campestris. The sequence continues at coordinate 90,564 of SJYW01012339.1, read as the reverse complement.
ACAGGTGCAGACAGGAAGTGCTCGATGTAAATGGAATTCTTATAAATGAATCTTATTTTCATTGCAACGAGGCAGCTGGATATTTAAAGAAACCTCACAGAGAATCATTTCATCACATAAAGGAGCTTCTGCAAGGAGAAAACTCCTCTCTCGTTTCCTGCCCTGCTTCCCCCCAAAGTGTCCTATAAATTCTGTCTATATGTCAGGTTTTCTTCGAATGGTGTGTACCTGCACATAAATAAAACAAGCAGACAGCATGCTATAAGAATGACAGATAGTCTCCAAAATACATCAGGAACCCCTGCCTTTTAGAAGGAGAGCCCCGTGGAACAAATGGAAGCCAGTTTGGTGTTTGGGGGCAGTTGGGTCATCCACTGCCAACCTCTGCTGAGCACCTGGAGGGGGTCGTGATAGCCAGGCAGGGGTGGTTTCCAGGGTTCCAGCAAATACCCACACTCAGGGGTTCTCAGAAAAAGATTGGAGTGGCCAATTAGGAAGCTAAGACAGAGACACTTTGAAATGTGCAGGCAGTTGGCTGCCCTTGCTGGATAAGGGGATGAGAGAAAACCCTGCTACACAGTTCTGGATAGGGAACCCACTGGAAGGTTGTCATCTCCCATAGTGCGGGGTCAGAAAGTAGCATCTGACTGTGCCACCAAATGCCACCTATGGAGCCAGGTCAGGTAGCCTTGAGCTGATTTCCAGAGTGACTACAGCTGGAGCAGCCTGCCTGTCCCCCTCTAAGCCATCTGCCCAGTGCTTGGGCCTCCCCTTCACAAGCCTGGAGCTGGAAGCAGCAGGTAGGGACCACTGTCTGCATTTCTTGCACCAGGAACTTGACATCCTTTGAGGTTAACCAGGTAACTCATTCAGGGGGACAAGGGAGTGGGGTGAGGCAGGCGAGCTGGAGGTCTTGTGAGCAGCTTTTTCCAGAATCTGCTCTTTTTGAAAGAGCAGTGAGTGACCTGAACCCAACTCCCAGTGATCAAGGATCACCAGCAAAGTGCCGCCTGCCCCCCCATCTCTGTCCTGCCCCTGCCACCACACCATAGGTCCCCTCGGCCACTCTTCAGGGCTGGAGGTTTTCCAGGTGGTTTCTTTATAGAGACCCTGAGGCTCTGAAACAAGGCGGTCGACCCTGGCTTTATGAGCCCAGACTGGGTGCAAGGAAACTGCCATTTGAGGGTCCTTGGGTCTCTCACTGGCTCTTGGCTCCCACGGGAAGAGCCCAGGGCCTGAGATTAGACAAGGGGGCCGGAGCAGATGTAGAGAGTGCTCAGACCCACGGCCTTCTGGCCCTCTACAAAGGTGGAAGGCTGTGTGTTTGGTCTTGGGGTCTGATTGGCCAAGGCCTGGCCCCATAGCAACTTCTCCTTCTTAAACTGGGAGCAGGAGGATGCAGCCAAATGGAGTCCACAGCCGGGAGGCCTCAGGAAAGTGAAGCGCCCAGGGAAGAGGTTGATTCCTGTGTCCTCTCCATACCCTCGGGCTCCCTGAGTGGGGAGCAGCAGGCAGCAGTGTTTAACCCCCAGAAGCTGCCCATGGAGTAGAGGACAGCTGTCCAGGTGGCCAGCAGGAATGAGGGGCGTGGTCTCTGCCAGTAGGCAGGTGGGTGTGTCTCCCGTCTTGCCTTGCAGATGCTCTGGNACAGACACCTGAGTTCCTGAGGTCAGACAACCACAGCCCCCAGCCCTGAGTCGCAGCCCCTGGCCCTAACGTTCTGTGGTCACATGTATCCTGTGCCGTTTCCTGGGAGGAGATGGTCCAAGAGAACTGGCAATGAGGGGGCCTTTTCTCTGTTTCTGGGGCACCCAGCAATGATGGGTGCAGAGAGTTCCGGGGACAGCTTTCTTCTCAGGGGTCACGAATCAAAGCAGGAATCCTGAACTTAGCTCCCGTCCCGCCTCTGGCTGGACACACAGGGACATAGGGACTGAGGAGGAGCCGAGGGTCTGCCCGCCACCCAGGCACTTTGCAGGCAGGAGCCCCCCCAGATTAGCCCCCTGCACTGCATGGCCTCAGCCGAGTCAGAGAGAGTGGCTGCTGGGACTTAATTCCATGGGGGCCCTGGTCTGCCGAATTCAGAGTGTCTGGCAGAGAAAAACATTGGTTGTGGTTCCCACTAGGTGCTAGGGAACAGCACCACCCAGAGCATACCCCGTGTGAAGAAAGTGATGTAAGACTGGGTCCAGGGCACATAAGCCTTCTTTGTGATCCTCCTGGAGATGGGTGAAAGAAATTGTATTTTATCTGAGCTACAGTATGTAGATGGGGAGACAGAGAAAGCTCTTAATAACAACAGAAACAGTAACAGTTCATTCTTACCGTCCTTCCTATACACTCAGCATCGAGCACACGCGTGTGTCGTAAGTCGCTTCAGCCGTGTCCAAGTCTTTGCAACCCTATAGACTGCAGCCCGCCAGGCTCCTCTGTCCATGGGATTCTCCAGGCAGGAGTACTGGGATGGGTTGCCACACCCTCCTCCAGGGGATCTTCCCAACCCAGGGATCGAACCCTCATCTCCCGTGGCTCCTGCACTGCAGGTGGATTCTTTACCACTGAACACTGGGGAGCGCGCTCAGCATCACGCTAGCATTTTTTGTGTATCAGCTTGTTTAATCCTCATGATGGCTTCAGAGATAGGTGATATTTATTATCCCCACTTTACCAAAAGGGGAACAAGAGCGCAGAGAGGTTAAGTAACTTGCCCATGGTCACACAGCTGCTAAGTGGCTGAGCTGGGATTTGAACCCAGCTGGCCTGGCTGGAGTCTGTGCTCTTAGCCACTCTGCCGTCTGAAAGCGAGAGAGAGAGCACTTCACAGCTTCCAGTTTCCAGCTGAGACTCTAGCTTAAGACTTGCCGTCTTGCACATGTGATTTAAATCTCAGGCCCTTCCTTCATCTTAGGGCCCCTCACACCAGGCCTGTGAGGAGAGCTTCCTCTTACTGACTCCCCAGTTTACGGATGAAATGGAGAGCCCAGCCCAGGCCGCCATCATCATCTCAGCAGCCCCTTTCACCCATACCTCTTGGGGTTTTCACTGTCCTTCCTTTTCTCTGCCCGGATCTGCAGAGTAGAAGAACCCTGGTCCCCAGGCACAGGCAGGAGTCAACACTGGTTTTCACCCTCCCAAGCATCCTTGGGCAGTGGCTCCTGGCAGGACCCCATATTTTGGGAGATAAAAGAAGGTCAGAGGGTAGGAGGGTGTGGCCTGGGTCTAGGGGCAGAAGGAGGAGGAGCAGCAGCATCTCCGGGGAGCCTGGGTGAGATGTTCTAGGAAGTCCCTTTGTCATCCTGGGTGTGACGGACGCATCAGCGGTGAACACCAGTGCCCACAGCTGGCTCTTCTTCGTTAACAAGCGGCTGCTGTTTCTGTCATCCGCTTACCTTTCATTCCCTAATTTGGAGTGGTCTGCTGGTGGGGTGTGCATGTCACAATCAGGTGTCACTTGACTTGGTGGTCTAGCAGCAACCTGGACACGTGGTGAATCAGATTGCCTTCGGGCCTGGTGCTCCTGGAGCTGGGTCCCTGACCCTGAGGAGTGGGGAGCTGCTGGCAGGCTGAAAAGCTGTAGGATGGCAGGTCACGTGTATGAGCCTGATCGGCTGGGTCCAGATGCAGTGTGTACAGTGTGTGTCTGTCTCGCTTGTCTTCTGCGCACTGGGTAACTAGGTGCAATACATTTTAATCTGTTAGCTGTGAGTTGGCTTCATAGCTTGTGCTGGGTGCCAGGGTTACAGAAGCAAAGCCCTGGAATCCCCTCCTGGCCCTCGGGGTTCACGCTGTCACTGTAGGACACCCCGCCCCCCCGACTTTCCCTGGGGTAGCCTGACTCTCAGTGAAATCAGCATGTTTTCTGGGCCTCTGCTGTCTCCCAGGCCCTGTGCAGCCTCTGGGGACACAGACTGGAAAGAGGTGCACAGCATACATTTGTGGAAAAATTCCTCTGGCCGCCTTGTAGCGTGTGGGTTGGCAGGAGGCGGGACTGGAGACTGAGATAAATGATAGAATGCACTTGTCATCATTCAGGAGAGAAAGGACGGCGCTGCAGAAGGTGATTGGAACAGGCAAGAAGCAGAGGCGACAGACTGCAAAGATAATCAGGCTGCAGTGACCCAAGGGTGGGGCAGGGTGGGGTGCCCGACTTCCCGAGGTGGCTTGAGGTGATCCTGGGGAATTCGAGTGGATCCGGGAACAGGAACTCAGCTGTGGCAGGGAGGAGAGGTGGGGAGGAGCCCAGCATGGAGGGCTGGTTCTTCTGCCCTGACTCACCAGGCATGCCCATGGCCAGGCTTCCCTGCTGGGAGAGGGACCTCTGAGCTCCTGCTGCCACTGCGGAGGGTCTCGTGTGGATATAGTAAGCTAATGTTTGGAAGCGTTTTGAAAATGTATCATTAGTATATTTCATTGAACAGTGAATCCCATTTGCATGTTCCCAGGGGCCCTTTCTGCCACACTCTGACTCTTCCTCTCCAGCCCCCGCAAAAGCACGATTTGAGGGGCTGCTGCTTGGCAGATATGCCTCCTGGGCACCCCGAGCCCTGCCTCATCCTTGAGTCTCAGAAGCCCTCCTTCTCGCACACTCAAACACTCAGAGTTCCTCTGTTCTCTAGCAGCCTTTTAGCCGTTAAGATGCTCTTTGATACTTAATACGCCTTTGTTTCATTTTGCATGTAGCTTCCCCAGGCTGCAGCACTTTTGATAATTCTCCTGCTTGGCCCGCACATCCAGGTCTCTACACCCTCCTCCTCAGACGGCCTTTCATCCTCCCTACACCCCCAACTGCTGCTCCCATCTCTTCCCCATTCCCAGATTTCACCAGGACTGAACATCCTGGCCTCTCACTGTCTGAATATCCCTCTTAGGGAACAAACGCCTTGTGTGTGTGTGTGTGTGTGTGCGTGTGTGCGTGTGTGCGTGCGATGCTCTGACTCCCAGACCCCAGCCTCTGCCTCCCCTCCACCCACAAGTGACTCATTGTCTGCCGGTCACTCTGCTGGTCTGGAGATTACAGCTCCACCCTCCCTACCTGGAGCCCCGACGGTTCCCAGATCCAGCCATGCAGCCCCTTCCTTCTGCCGCCTCTCTCAGGTAAGACTGGCAGCCTCACGCTAGTTCATCCGATCAGTCCAGCCGGGAGCTGCAGGCAGAGGCGAACACAGGGCCTGTCACTGTTCCCAGGCAGGCCACATCTCGGGCAGGCCTGGACTGTGATGCCCCAGAGTGTCGCTCCAGACCTCCCCTCATTTCTACACCTGGTTTCCTTTTACTTGTCTCTAAGGGACACCGTGGTGGCTGCCAGCTGCAGGGGCAGAAGCCAGGGAGCTCTTGGGAGCAAATATCAGGCGCTGGGCGCTCCCCCAGTGCTCATCCTCAGATCTGCCTGCTGTGTCCTCTGTGGTTCTCAGACCCCATATCCATGCCCACTTCTCTCCCATAGACGTCTGTGCCACCACACCACAGCACCCTGTGGTGCAGGGGCCCCTAGACACATCTACTGGGTCCCAGGAATGGGAGACAGCCCCCTTTGTCACACACACCGCTGTTTGATGTGCCGCTGGGAAAGGGAAACACACCACCAGTCACACCGTGCTGTGGCCTCGACTCTAAGGCACGTGCTGCCGGCAGATGACTTAGCTGTTTAAGCCCATGGAACCCTGGTGCCCCTTGCGGCTTCCTGGATACGCTGTAGAGGCATGCAGGCGGTGGGAGTGTGAAAGGGCGACCTGTCTGTCTTCTCCCTGGCTGGAATCTCCCTTTCTCTTCCACTGACCCCATAGGGCTGCTGCTGTACGGTCAGAGGTGGACAGAAACACCAAAGCCCATCCTATTGGTTGCTGATCTACCTACCAAGGTCAATAATCCTGATCATCTTCGTAGCAAACATACGTAGAGCACCTGCTCTGTGCCTGATGCTGCTCCTTCGCTGCATGGTGGCATCACTCAGCACCTGACCAGCATCCTGACAGCTGGTTTGTGAGACAGGGAATAGAATTACCTCTACCGCCGTATGGAAATGAGAAAGCTGAGGCACAGAAATGTAGGTGACTTGCTCAAGGTCTCACATGGGTGGTAGAGACCGAGCTGGGATGATTGTGGAGTCCACACCTCACCGGCTATCCAGGTGCCGTGTGAAGGCAGAGGTGGGTGTGCAACTGAGCGGTTATTTTTCTGGGGCTGTTTTGAGTTATAGGGTCACTTGGGCCTCCACCAACCCTCCTTGTCTTTTGGCTTCTGCTTGGACGTTCCGCCGACCCTCCCTCTCTTTTGGTTGACTAACAGCACTGATTTACAGCTTACGTCATCCACTCTCTGAGGTGGGCAGCTCCTATAAAAATCCATTTCACAGATGGGGAAACTGAGCTCCAAGCAGTGAAGCAGCCAGTGTGAAATCTCCCAGCTAGAGAGCGTCAGGGCACAGTTCAAGCCGGGTCTGTGGAACCCCAGAGCCAGGAGGACACTTAGTCATCACGTCCATGGCCTGCTCACCATTGTCCCCTCCCCTCCCCTCTCCTGCGACTATTGTAGACATTGGTGTCACCTCATCAGAGAGGCATGCTCCACTCAGCTGTGTACAGACAGCCCGGATCCAGGCATACCCACAGACGCACACGCAGACGTGCACCCTGCCAGGCTGTCTGTCCTGTGTGATCCCCTGCCTGCCTCTGTCTGTCCTCCCGAGTCTCTGGTTCTGTGGCTGCAAATCCCCATGTGTTGTCACTAGCCAGCATTTGCCTCGGAATGGCTTGTGTTGGCTTGCACCATGATGAAAGCCTGCCCCGTGTCTCTCCAGTCTGCGTCTGCCCGCGTGGCCTCTGCCAGCTGGCTGCTCAGGCTGAGGGGGTGCCGGGTGGTGCCTCCCTCGCTCCTGGCCCTTTCCCTCTTGGTTGTAGGAATGCGGCTGTCCTGGCATCTGTGCTGTGTCAGGGCCGCCTAATACCCACATCACATCTGCTCACAGCGTCCCAGGCCCCTCTACACCACCCCCTTTATTCTCTCTACGGGAAACTGCTAGCAATAGGAAGACAAGGGCCGTCCTTGACCACGTGGGGGAGTGGCTTGTGACATTGGAGGAAAGCTCCAAATGCCCCCCGAGGTGCCCCCAGCCCCTCCCATGGCTCGGTGGCCCCCCAGGAGGAGCGCGGGCCAGGAGGGGCAGCCGTGGGCAGGGCAGGCAGCAGGCGGCACCATCTGCAGCCATCCTTTGTACTGGCAGCCGAGCGGCCCCTCCATCGCTGTGATCCGCTGGGCCTCGTGCTTGGCGTGCAAATGAGGTTCCAGATGCCCGGTGCCCCCCCGCGCAAGAAGCGGTAACTAGGGGCCTGGGAGAAGAATGGAGCAATCTGGAAATTCATTTCTGTTTGTTCCAGCCTCGATGAATAGGCCGCTTCCCGCTCCAGCTGTGGCAGATGTTTGCCGGGCACCCGCGTCGGGGGCGTTTTACCGTGGTTTCTGGGCAGACAAAAGCCAGGGTGGGGGCCTCTCCTCTCTGGCACCCTCCTCCCTGAGCAGGTGGCGGCCTGGTGAGGCCCCCAGAGGGGGCAGGATGCAGCTCTTAGACACAGCTCAGCCACTGATCCCCTCTCCTGGAGGGAGAAACAGGTGCCCAGTTGGCAAGGGCACAGATTGTATGTCAACCTCGCTTGCCTCTTTGAGCATCTCTGCCCACCGCACAGGCCAGGCAAAAATACTCAGTGATGCTGGCGGGACCCCTCACCATCCCACCCCCATCCCCACAAGAACCACCACCCTTCCTTCGCCCTCCGGTACCCAGCAGGCCCCTGGGAGCATGAGCACCTCTCTCCTAGCCAGCACTCAGCACGGCTGGACCGACAATGTTCTGCTGGTCCTAAAAGCTGCCTCCTGGGCCCTGCCCACCTGGTGAGGGGCAGGAAAGAGCCTGCTGCCCCTCGAGATGCCGGGCCCCACTCTCTACACTTCTGATAGAGCTTCCCTGGGCCAGGGGCCCAGCCTGCCTCTCCGGAGCTTGGGCTACCAGGGGAGCCTATCCGAGGTCTGGGTGGTTTGAACTGGCAGCCCTGTGCCATCTCTCCTGGGCCTTGTGTGTCTATGCTCCTCCCCCATCGCATGCTGAACACGGTAAAGGGTGTGGCTCAGAAGCAGGAGGAGTTTCTCATTGAGTCCGGGCGCTGGAGACCTGCCTGGTTTGGGCCCCCTTTTTGGCTCTGTTGGTCTTAGTTGCCCTGTGACATGTGGGCTCTTAGTTCCCTGACCAGGGATCAAACCCACATCCTCTGNTGTGTGTGTGCGCGTGCGATGCTCTGACTCCCAGACCCCAGCCTCTGCCTCCCCTCCACCCACAAGTGACTCATTGTCTGCCGGTCACTCTGCTGGTCTGGAGATTACAGCTCCACCCTCCCTACCTGGAGCCCCAACGGTTCCCAGATCCAGCCATGCAGCCCCTTCCTTCTGCCGCCTCTCTCAGGTAAGACTGGCAGCCTCACACTAGTTCATCCGATCAGTCCAGCCGGGAGCTGCAGGCAGAGGCGAACACAGGGCCTGTCACTGTTCCCAGGCAGGCCACATCTCGGGCAGGCCTGGACTGTGATGCCCCAGAGTGTCGCTCCAGACCTCCCCTCATTTCTACACCTGGTTTCCTTTTACTTGTCTCTAAGGGACACCGTGGTGGCTGCCAGCTGCAGGGGCAGAAGCCAGGGAGCTCTTGGGAGCAAATATCAGGCGCTGGGCGCTCCCCCAGTGCTCATCCTCAGATCTGCCTGCTGTGTCCTCTGGGGTTCTCAGACCCCATATCCATGCGCACTTCTCTCCCATAGACGTCTGTGCCACCACACCACAGCACCCTCTGGTGCAGGGGCCCCTAGACACATCTACTGGGTCCCAGGAATGGGAGACAGCCCCCTTTGTCACACACACCGCTGTTTGATGTGCCGCTGGGAAAGGGAAACACACCACCAGTCACACCGTGCTGTGGCCTCGACTCTAAGGCACGTGCTGCCGGCAGATGACTTAGCTGTTTAAGCCCATGGAACCCTGGTGCCCCTTGCGGCTTCCTGGATACGCTGTAGAGGCATGCAGGCGGTGGGAGTGTGAAAGGGCGACCTGTCTGTCTTCTCCCTGGCTGGAATCCCCTTTCTCTTCCACTGACCCCCTAGGGCTGCTGCTGTACGGTCAGAGGTGGACAGAAACACCAAAGCCCATCCTATTGGTTGCTGATCTACCTACCAAGGTCAATAATCCTGATCATCTTCGTAGCAAACATACGTAGAGCACCTGCTCTGTGCCTGATGCTGCTCCTTCGCTGCATGGTGGCATCACTCAGCACCTGACCAGCATCCTGACAGCTGGTTTGTGAGACAGGGAATAGAATTACCTCTACCGCCGTATGGAAATGAGAAAGCTGAGGCACAGAAATGTAGGTGACTTGCTCAAGGTCTCACATGGGTGGTAGAGACCGAGCTGGGATGATTGTGGAGTCCACACCTCACCGGCTATCCAGGTGCCGTGTGAAGGCAGAGGTGGGTGTGCAACTGAGCGGTTATTTTTCTGGGGCTGTTTTGAGTTATAGGGTCACTTGGGCCTCCACCAACCCTCCTTGTCTTTTGGCTTCTGCTTGGACGTTCCGCCGACCCTCCCTCTCTTTTGGTTGACTAACAGCACTGATTTACAGCTTACGTCATCCACTCTCTGAGGTGGGCAGCTCCTATAAAAATCCATTTCACAGATGGGGAAACTGAGCTCCAAGCAGTGAAGCAGCCAGTGTGAAATCTCCCAGCTAGAGAGCGTCAGGGCACAGTTCAAGCCGGGTCTGTGGAACCCCAGAGCCAGGAGGACACTTAGTCATCACGTCCATGGCCTGCTCACCATTGTCCCCTCCCCTCCCCTCTCCTGCGACTATTGTAGACATTGGTGTCACCTCATCAGAGAGGCATGCTCCACTCAGCTGTGTACAGACAGCCCNTCTCGGGCAGGCCTGGACTGTGATGCCCCAGAGTGTCGCTCCAGACCTCCCCTCATTTCTACACCTGGTTTCCTTTTACTTGTCTCTAAGGGACACCGTGGTGGCTGCCAGCTGCAGGGGCAGAAGCCAGGGAGCTCTTGGGAGCAAATATCAGGCGCTGGGCGCTCCCCCAGTGCTCATCCTCAGATCTGCCTGCTGTGTCCTCTGTGGTTCTCAGACCCCATATCCATGCCCACTTCTCTCCCATAGACGTCTGTGCCACCACACCACAGCACCCTGTGGTGCAGGGGCCCCTAGACACATCTACTGGGTCCCAGGAATGGGAGACAGCCCCCTTTGTCACACACACCGCTGTTTGATGTGCCGCTGGGAAAGGGAAACACACCACCAGTCACACCGTGCTGTGGCCTCGACTCTAAGGCACGTGCTGCCGGCAGATGACTTAGCTGTTTAAGCCCATGGAACCCTGGTGCCCCTTGCGGCTTCCTGGATACGCTGTAGAGGCATGCAGGCGGTGGGAGTGTGAAAGGGCGACCTGTCTGTCTTCTCCCTGGCTGGAATCTCCCTTTCTCTTCCACTGACCCCATAGGGCTGCTGCTGTACGGTCAGAGGTGGACAGAAACACCAAAGCCCATCCTATTGGTTGCTGATCTACCTACCAAGGTCAATAATCCTGATCATCTTCGTAGCAAACATACGTAGAGCACCTGCTCTGTGCCTGATGCTGCTCCTTCGCTGCATGGTGGCATCACTCAGCACCTGACCAGCATCCTGACAGCTGGTTTGTGAGACAGGGAATAGAATTACCTCTACCGCCGTATGGAAATGAGAAAGCTGAGGCACAGAAATGTAGGTGACTTGCTCAAGGTCTCACATGGGTGGTAGAGACCGAGCTGGGATGATTGTGGAGTCCACACCTCACCGGCTATCCAGGTGCCGTGTGAAGGCAGAGGTGGGTGTGCAACTGAGCGGTTATTTTTCTGGGGCTGTTTTGAGTTATAGGGTCACTTGGGCCTCCACCAACCCTCCTTGTCTTTTGGCTTCTGCTTGGACGTTCCGCCGACCCTCCCTCTCTTTTGGTTGACTAACAGCACTGATTTACAGCTTACGTCATCCACTCTCTGAGGTGGGCAGCTCCTATAAAAATCCATTTCACAGATGGGGAAACTGAGCTCCAAGCAGTGAAGCAGCCAGTGTGAAATCTCCCAGCTAGAGAGCGTCAGGGCACAGTTCAAGCCGGGTCTGTGGAACCCCAGAGCCAGGAGGACACTTAGTCATCACGTCCATGGCCTGCTCACCATTGTCCCCTCCCCTCCCCTCTCCTGCGACTATTGTAGACATTGGTGTCACCTCATCAGAGAGGCATGCTCCACTCAGCTGTGTACAGACAGCCCGGATCCAGGCATACCCACAGACGCACACGCAGACGTGCACCCTGCCAGGCTGTCTGTCCTGTGTGATCCCCTGCCTGCCTCTGTCTGTCCTCCCGAGTCTCTGGTTCTGTGGCTGCAAATCCCCATGTGCTGTCACTAGCCAGCATTTGCCTCGGAATGGCTTGTGTTGGCTTGCACCATGATGAAAGCCTGCCCCGTGTCTCTCCAGTCTGCGTCTGCCCGCGTGGCCTCTGCCAGCTGGCTGCTCAGGCTGAGGGGGTGCCGGGTGGTGCCTCCCTCGCTCCTGGCCCTTTCCCTCTTGGTTGTAGGAATGCGGCTGTCCTGGCATCTGTGCTGTGTCAGGGCCGCCTAATACCCACATCACATCTGCTCACAGCGTCCCAGGCCCCTCTACACCACCCCCTTTATTCTCTCTACGGGAAACTGCTAGCAATAGGAAGACAAGGGCCGTCCTTGACCACGTGGGGGAGTGGCTTGTGACATTGGAGGAAAGCTCCAAATGCCCCCCGAGGTGCCCCCAGCCCCTCCCATGGCTCGGTGGCCCCCCAGGAGGAGCGCGGGCCAGGAGGGGCAGCCGTGGGCAGGGCAGGCAGCAGGCGGCACCATCTGCAGCCATCCTTTGTACTGGCAGCCGAGCGGCCCCTCCATCGCTGTGATCCGCTGGGCCTCGTGCTTGGCGTGCAAATGAGGTTCCAGATGCCCGGTGCCCCCCCGCGCAAGAAGCGGTAACTAGGGGCCTGGGAGAAGAATGGAGCAATCTGGAAATTCATTTCTGTTTGTTCCAGCCTCGATGAATAGGCCGCTTCCCGCTCCAGCTGTGGCAGATGTTTGCCGGGCACCCGCGTCGGGGGCGTTTTACCGTGGTTTCTGGGCAGACAAAAGCCAGGGTGGGGGCCTCTCCTCTCTGGCACCCTCCTCCCTGAGCAGGTGGCGGCCTGGTGAGGCCCCCAGAGGGGGCAGGATGCAGCTCTTAGACACAGCTCAGCCACTGATCCCCTCTCCTGGAGGGAGAAACAGGTGCCCAGTTGGCAAGGGCACAGATTGTATGTCAACCTCGCTTGCCTCTTTGAGCATCTCTGCCCACCGCACAGGCCAGGCAAAAATACTCAGTGATGCTGGCGGGACCCCTCACCATCCCACCCCCATCCCCACAAGAACCACCACCCTTCCTTCGCCCTCCGGNATAGGGCTGCTGCTGTACGGTCAGAGGTGGACAGAAACACCAAAGCCCATCCTATTGGTTGCTGATCTACCTACCAAGGTCAATAATCCTGATCATCTTCGTAGCAAACATACGTAGAGCACCTGCTCTGTGCCTGATGCTGCTCCTTCGCTGCATGGTGGCATCACTCAGCACCTGACCAGCATCCTGACAGCTGGTTTGTGAGACAGGGAATAGAATTACCTCTACCGCCGTATGGAAATGAGAAAGCTGAGGCACAGAAATGTAGGTGACTTGCTCAAGGTCTCACATGGGTGGTAGAGACCGAGCTGGGATGATTGTGGAGTCCACACCTCACCGGCTATCCAGGTGCCGTGTGAAGGCAGAGGTGGGTGTGCAACTGAGCGGTTATTTTTCTGGGGCTGTTTTGAGTTATAGGGTCACTTGGGCCTCCACCAACCCTCCTTGTCTTTTGGCTTCTGCTTGGACGTTCCGCCGACCCTCCCTCTCTTTTGGTTGACTAACAGCACTGATTTACAGCTTACGTCATCCACTCTCTGAGGTGGGCAGCTCCTATAAAAATCCATTTCACAGATGGGGAAACTGAGCTCCAAGCAGTGAAGCAGCCAGTGTGAAATCTCCCAGCTAGAGAGCGTCAGGGCACAGTTCAAGCCGGGTCTGTGGAACCCCAGAGCCAGGAGGACACTTAGTCATCACGTCCATGGCCTGCTCACCATTGTCCCCTCCCCTCCCCTCTCCTGCGACTATTGTAGACATTGGTGTCACCTCATCAGAGAGGCATGCTCCACTCAGCTGTGTACAGACAGCCCAGATCCAGGCATACCCACAGACGCACACGCAGACGTGCACCCTGCCAGGCTGTCTGTCCTGTGTGATCCCCTGCCTGCCTCTGTCTGTCCTCCCGAGTCTCTGGTTCTGTGGCTGCAAATCCCCATGTGTTGTCACTAGCCAGCATTTGCCTCGGAATGGCTTGTGTTGGCTTGCACCATGATGAAAGCCTGCCCCGTGTCTCTCCAGTCTGCGTCTGCCCGCGTGGCCTCTGCCAGCTGGCTGCTCAGGCTGAGGGGGTGCCGGGTGGTGCCTCCCTCGCTCCTGGCCCTTTCCCTCTTGGTTGTAGGAATGCGGCTGTCCTGGCATCTGTGCTGTGTCAGGGCCGCCTAATACCCACATCACATCTGCTCACAGCGTCCCAGGCCCCTCTACACCACCCCCTTTATTCTCTCTACGGGAAACTGCTAGCAATAGGAAGACAAGGGCCGTCCTTGACCACGTGGGGGAGTGGCTTGTGACATTGGAGGAAAGCTCCAAATGCCCCCCGAGGTGCCCCCAGCCCCTCCCATGGCTCGGTGGCCCCCCAGGAGGAGCGCGGGCCAGGAGGGGCAGCCGTGGGCAGGGCAGGCAGCAGGCGGCACCATCTGCAGCCATCCTTTGTACTGGCAGCCGAGCGGCCCCTCCATCGCTGTGATCCGCTGGGCCTCGTGCTTGGCGTGCAAATGAGGTTCCAGATGCCCGGTGCCCCCCCGCGCAAGAAGCGGTAACTAGGGGCCTGGGAGAAGAATGGAGCAATCTGGAAATTCATTTCTGTTTGTTCCAGCCTCGATGAATAGGCCGCTTCCCGCTCCAGCTGTGGCAGATGTTTGCCGGGCACCCGCGTCGGGGGCGTTTTACCGTGGTTTCTGGGCAGACAAAAGCCAGGGTGGGGGCCTCTCCTCTCTGGCACCCTCCTCCCTGAGCAGGTGGCGGCCTGGTGAGGCCCCCAGAGTGGGCAGGATGCAGCTCTTAGACACAGCTCAGCCACTGATCCCCTCTCCTGGAGGGAGAAACAGGTGCCCAGTTGGCAAGGGCACAGATTGTATGTCAACCTCGCTTGCCTCTTTGAGCATCTCTGCCCACCGCACAGGCCAGGCAAAAATACTCAGTGATGCTGGCGGGACCCCTCACCATCCCACCCCCATCCCCACAAGAACCACCACCCTTCCTTCGCCCTCCGGTACCCAGCAGGCCCCTGGGAGCATGAGCACCTCTCTCCTAGCCAGCACTCAGCACGGCTGGACCGACAATGTTCTGCTGGTCCTAAAAGCTGCCTCCTGGGCCCTGCCCACCTGGTGAGGGGCAGGAAAGAGCCTGCTGCCCCTCGAGATGCCGGGCCCCACTCTCTACACTTCTGATAGAGCTTCCCTGGGCCAGGGGCCCAGCCTGCCTCTCCGGAGCTTGGGCTACCAGGGGAGCCTATCCGAGGTCTGGGTGGTTTGAACTGGCAGCCCTGTGCCATCTCTCCTGGGCCTTGTGTGTCTATGCTCCTCCCCCATCGCATGCTGAACACGGTAAAGGGTGTGGCTCAGAAGCAGGAGGGGTTTCTCATTGAGTCCGGGCGCTGGAGACCTGCCTGGTTTGGGCCCCCTTTTTGGCTCTGTTGGTCTTAGTTGCCCTGTGATATGTGGGCTCTTAGTTCCCTGACCAGAGATCAAACCCACATCCTCTGCAGTGGCAGGCGGGGCTTTTAACCACTGGACTGACAGGGAAGTCCCGGTTTGGGCCTTTTGAAGAGTTTCATCTTCTCCCCAACACTCTGGTTCAGCCTTGGGCTGCACCCACCAGGATACACAGCAGGGCACCATCTGTGTGTCTACCCCTCCCCGCAGTGGTTGCTGTGAGCAGGTGACTTCCTCTGCCTGAGCCTCAGTCCGCTTATCTGTAGAATGGGGAGAACAGCTGATACCGTGGATCACAGGGGATGGATTCAAAAAGACACACAAGCGTGTTGCACAGTGCTCAGACGGCAGACCCTGGAGATGAGCTAGTGGGCTCTGCGCCTTGTCCTGCTTCAGGAGGCTCTTGACCCCCTGACAGAGTCGGCTCCTCAGAACAGTAATTAGTCTGACGGCAGGAGTGGGGCATTGGCTGGGCTGTGATCAACCCATTTTGCTGCCGCAGTCTCCACAATTTCCCCTTCTGCCCCTGACCACAGCCCTGGAGGAAAGACAGGGCGTGAGTCATAACTCCTCTTTCCCTGCCAGCAAACCAAGGCCCAGAGAGGGTCTGTGAGATCCTTAGGATCACACAGCAAGGTGGTGACAACCCAGCCTTCCTGACTTCTGACTCCTTCCCCAAACCTCAGCTTTTGGACTGGCCAGAAACACTGACCTTGAGGGTGCTTCTGGCCTCCAGTGGCCTCACTGGTACAGTTCAGGATGAAGGAGAGTTCTCTCATCCCCCAACACCTAGCTTATTCTGGTAGCGTTTCCTAGTTTCTGAGGCCTCCCCAAGCCTGGATGTGAAGGGTTCTCCTGTGCTCCTGCCTTTGGTGCCCCCGGCAGACTCTGGCTCGGCCCCTGCCCCACCCCTGGGCCACCCTGGGCCCTGGAATTCCTTTGTCCTTTCAAGCATCTGTGCCCAGTAGCACAGGGACCCATCACAGGTTTGCCCGGAAGGTGGGTGTACCTGTGTTCTTCCGGGCACTTTGCGGGGAAGGAGAACTCTGCAAACACTCCTGGGAACAGCAACAGGTTCTAGGAAGGATCCAGATTTTGTTTAAACCTCTTGATTTTGGGGTCCCACTCATGGGGAGGAAGCCATGTTGAGCTGACTGTCCAGAGTGAGGGTGTGGGCCTCACGGAGATGTGTGGGGGCAGCCAGCCGTTCCTAACCTGGGCACACGCTGGTCTGTGCCTGGCCTCCGGCCTTGCCTTGGCCCTGCCTCTGCGCTCCTCTCCGTCTTGACTCTCCCCTCTTTGCCGTTACATTCTGCCCTCCTCTGACCTCCTGCAGCAACAGCAGCTTTTCGGTCCTCTTTCCTTCCGATGTTTATCCCACTGTACAGGCAAGAGTACTGAGTGGGCTAGAATACCGGTGTCGAGGTGGGGGCAAAGCCTGCGTGGGGAGCATCCAGGCTGGGTAGGCGAGATGGGCCAGGCGCGGCAAGGCGCGGTGGCCAGTCCCGAGCTCGCTGACCATCCTGTCTTTCCTTGCAGCCCTGCTGTCCTCCTGGTGCGAGGAGCTCGGCCGCCTGCTGCTGCTCCGACATCAGAAGAGCCGCCAGAGCGACCCCCCCGGGAAACTCCCCATGCAGCCCCCCCTCAACTCCATGAGCTCCATGAAACCCACTCTGTCGCACAGGTGAGTGGGTGTGCGCCGCCCGGGGTGGGGCCAGGCACCGCTTGGGTGGGTGCTGGACAGCCACCCCTTGGGCCCCCAGGTCTTGGACATGTCCCCAGGTGAGAGAACTGGGGTGGGGCCCCTGGATAGTTAGGAGGGCAGTGCGTTTTCTAAAATCCAGGTGTCATATTTCAAATCCTCGTGGGTGAGTGCTGTTTGTCCCCCATCAAAACAGAAGTTGAAAGTGCCATCTCATCCAGCCTGACTGCTCGGCGCCTTCGGTGGAGAGCTGTCTCTGCTTTAGGTTCTAGACTTTCGGTAGAACGTTAGCATCCCTAAACCCAGAGCATTCCCTGTTTCCTGAGCAGAATCATAGGCAGAGCTGGAAGGCATTCAGGAAGGTCACTGAGCTGAAGGTCATGGCCCAGGCCACCCAGGTAGGAGTCAAGGGGGCTGGGCCTTCAACACAGGGGCAGGGCCACGGAAACCCAGCATCACGGGTGATACTGGGCCTGCCAGAGGCACCAGGCACTGAGGAACTGACCAGTCTGCCCTCCACCAGCCCCAGAGGGAGCACGCAGTCAGGACCGGCCAGCATCCGAGTTAATTAGCTCACGGGTCCCAGCTGAGCAGGGCTGTTCTCTCGGAGCGCTCCGCAGGCTGACCCTGGAACAGCAGGGCCTGCTGTGCTGTCTGCTCTCCCAGTGCAAGTCCCTGCTGACCTCAGGGAGGGGCGTTTGCAGTCGGTGCTCCACACTCATTACCCAGCCTGACCGCAGCACCTGCAGCCCAGAGTGCGCTGCAGGAGACCTGGGTCACACCGTCAGGGCGCTGCCGGGAAGTCGGGTTCTGGCCATGCTCATAAATCGAATTAGAGGCAATTGATTCTTGGAGCCGAAAGGGGCGTTTGGAGCTCCTCGGGTCCAGCACCTGCTCGGGCAGGATGGGGGTTGGTTCTCTGCCTCACTCCAAAGCACTTTTCCTCACCTAGCCCCTCATCCCTTCTCAGGGTCGCTGCCTCATTGCACCCTCCGTCTGACAACTCAGACGCTTAGAGCAGCCCCCTTCTGTGGCTGTTTCTGGGGGTGGGAAACTATAGGCCTTTTGGGCCAGGGTAGTTTTTCATGGTGCAGGACTTTGTGGGGCATGTCATGTCTTGGCTCCTGCCCACTCAGTTCCTATAGTGACCCCACCCCCGCCCCCCCAGGCATTGCTCGCAGAAGGCAACGGCACCCCACTCCAGTACTCTTGCCTGGAAAATCCCATAGATGGAGGAGCCTGGTGGGCTGCAGTCCATGGGGTCGCTAAGAGTCAGGCACCACTGAGCGACTTCACTTTCACTTTTCACTTTCATGCATTGGAGAAGGAAATGGCAGCCCGCTCCAGTGTTCTTGCCTGGAGAATCCCAGGAACGGCAGAGCCTGGTGGGCTGCCATCTATGGGGTCGCACAGTCGGACACGACTGAAGCAACTTAGCAGCAGCAGCTGGCATTGCTAAAGGACTCTCACACATCTAAAGGACAGAGATATCACCTGTGGTTGAGAACCACCACTCTTGAGGCCAAACCCGCCTTCATCTACCTTCCCCCGCTTGACCCCAGCCTGGTTAGAAGCCACAGGTCTTCTCCGGCAGAATGCTGCCAGCCACTGAGCACAGGCGGTGCCATCCAAGCCACACACTTAGCATTTGCCCTTGTTACCTTTTAGCTCCTTAACTCTCTGTCCTGCCAGAATCATCCTGCCTTTCATCATCCCACACCTCACATCCTTCTCAGCCACCCCTCCTCTGAGCCGTTTCAGTAAAGCTGCTGCTGCTGATGGCAGGCCAGCTCCTCTGGAGACCTGCCTCAGACCTGCCTGGCCGTGCCCACAGCCAGCCCTTGGCCAGGTCTTTGCTGAGTTGAGCTGGAACCATGAGACTGCCTGGTCCTGGGGTGAAACAGATGAAGGGGGTCTCTGCTCCAGGAGCTGACTCTCGCTGGTTGGGGAAGCAAGACTCAGTGAGGCAAAACTGCGAGCTGGCAGATCAAGGCAAAGCTAGGGTGACAGACAGGTTGGCTTTGGGGTTGTCTAGGAGAAAGGTGGCCAGGCTGAGACAGTCAAGAGGCTGCCCAGAGGAGGTGGACCTTGACCCTGAAGGACTTGGACCTTGACCTTGAAGGACTTGGATGGCATTCCAGAATTCGACGGCTTTTTAAAGAAATGCTGTGACTGAAGAGCCACTGTCTGGCACCCAGTGCACCCGCTTCAGCCTCCCGTGCATGCCCATGGGGTGCTAGAGAGGGCAAAGCAGAGGCCTCTGAGAGAAGGGAGAGCTCTGCCTGCGGGTAGACTTGCTAAGTGTTGATGAATAGCAGCACCACAAGGCACTGGGCGTTCTGGGCAATATCCTTCACTCCAGTGGCAGAACTGGGAGGGAAACCCCAGAGTGGGACAGCAACTTCTGCAAGAACACAGAGCCAGGAAGGGGCAAGGCAGTGAACCACACACAGTGCTCTGCCCTTCACCCTCCTCCCTGCTGGCCATTCAGACCAGTGACATGGTTTCTAGTCATTAACCCGATCCTGATCCACACCTCACCCCATTTCCCAATTGATAGTGGGGCAGTTGAGACTAGAAAGAAGTGTCATCTGTTGAACAAGGTCCAACCCATGTCCCTCCAGGCCAGAGCTGTTCCGAGGGCACGTTGTGGCCTGTGATTGGAGAGTGGCTGCTCTCTGCCTATAACTTCATGAATTTCTTCCAGGTGGTGAGTCTCTCATTTTTAGAGAAACTCCACTGGGGTGCCTCACCTTCTAAGTCCCTCCTGTAATTTCCCAAACGAGAAGGAAAGGAAGTGGAATAGAAAGTCAGGTGCTGTCACAGTAGGAAACTTTATGCCCGCCCTCCTCCACAGCTGTGTCTGGTGACTTAGAGGGAGGAAGCTCCTCTCTGCCTTTCATTAAGGAAACTTTGGGTGGGGGTGAGCTTAGGGGACCCTGCGTGTCCATGATTCGGTACTTGGAGGTGTGTGGCTGTTCCAAGATGCAGAGTTCCTTGTCTGAATTCTGTGAGGACAAGCAAACAGGAAAGGGTGAGGGAGCCAAGATGCTCGAAGTCCCAGGCTGTTGGGTGGGGAGGCTGTGACTGTTGTATTTCTGTAGTTCAGACATCACGGTCACGTCCACTACAGGCCGTGGAGGTCAGCACTGCAGCGTCACTCTGTGAGTCGGAGCCCGTGCCTCTGACCTCTGGAACCGGCCTCTGAGCATGTCAGCAGTTGGGAGGAGCCCTGGGCACCCACATGTCTGGCTGGAGCTCAGTGGTTTGTGGAGCACTGTGGGTTTGTCCCTGTCTAGTCCTGACCACTGAGCTGTCGACGGCCATCCTTCCACTTTCCAGATGCCCACAAAGTGCTGCATAGAAGGGACCGGGAAAGGTCAGTCGGGGCCAGGCAGCAGGATCCCTTAATAGTCCCTGCAGTGACCCAGACTTGATGCCTACAAAGATTTCTGCCTTCTCCCAGATTTTTAATGAGTGACTCAAAAGGCCATTGTGATTAACACATTGTCCTTATGCAAATCAGTGCCACAAGGTAACTGAAAGCCTAAAAAGTCTTGTTTACACTCTTAATTTGATTACAATCAAAGTCCACCAGAGCTGGGGAAGCCTCCAAGACCAAGGGGTGCCACCCTTCCTCTTCCAGGTGAGGCGTTCGCAGCTCCGGGAGGGGAGCTTCCTGGGAGGGGCCTCGGGGCTCCCCTCAGGCCCTGGGCAGGCCCAGGGTTGCTGTCTGTGCAGCAGGGGCATCCATGCCCTGAAGCCAAGCTGCTGGGCATCTAGTTTCAGCTCTGCCGTCTCCTAGGTGGCTTACTTTGGGCTGTTCTGTAACTTCTCTCTCTGCCTCAGTTTCTTCATATGTAAAAATGGAACAAGGGCAGCACAGGACTTAACGACACACTTGTCACCATGCCTGGGCACAGGTCGCTCCACGGACTAGTCATCATTCTCCGAACTCTCCGCCGGGTGCCACCAGACTCAAATGTCCTCATTCACGGCCAGCTAACAAAGAAGGAATCTAGTAAAGCTGACCCCTGGCGCTTGTCTTTCCTTGGCACCATCACACCGCCTTCACAGCTTTCATTTGTAGCTCTTTTTTTTGCACAGCCACACCGAAAGCTGTTTGTTATAGATCCCCCTCTTACCCCCAGGAAAAAAGAAGCAATGAAAGGGAGGTTGGAGGATCTATAAATCCTGCTCCATCAGTTCCAGATTGCCAAGATGCAAGGATCTTTTCCTTTCCTCCTTCCTCTGGAAAAAATTTAAAACCCTCTAACACGCAGTTAGCTGCACAAGTTCCTCTCCGAGTTTCACCGCAGGGAGAGAAGGAAGCGGTCCCCAGTAATTGTGATGATGGAGAGCGCTGTTAATGGTCCCCCTAATTTAAAAAGGGTGGGAGCTTCAGCTCCTCACTGGCTTGGTGTTTCATTAGTGGTAATGCTACAGCCTTGCGCAGAGATGGGACCAATATAGCCAGATCAGGGAAATTAATTAGGGTCTGACAATACCCTTAATAGGAATTTGTTATTTCCCCCAAATAAAGTGGCTGTTAGAAGTGCAAGGGAAGAAATAACTCAGCCCTCCCTTCTTCTTCCCTCCTTGAATGTCTGTGTAGATACTTTCACAGGAGGCGCCAAGAGCTGACAGTCATAGCTCCCTCTTTACTCATTTCCTCAAATTTAGCAAACATCGGTCAGTGCCCATGGGGCTGGCAAACAGACAGATAAACTGTTTGCTGTAACTGCAGTGTGAAGAGCTCTTTGTAAAATATANTGGGGCTCCCCTCAGGCCCTGGGCAGGCCCAGGGTTGCTGTCTGTGCAGCAGGGGCATCCATGCCCTGAAGCCAAGCTGCTGGGCATCTAGTTTCAGCTCTGCCGTCTCCTAGGTGGCTTACTTTGGGCTGTTCTGTAACTTCTCTCTCTGCCTCAGTTTCTTCATATGTAAAAATGGAACAAGGGCAGCACAGGACTTAACGACACACTTGTCACCATGCCTGGGCACAGGTCGCTCCACGGACTAGTCATCATTCTCCGAACTCTCCGCCGGGTGCCACCAGACTCAAATGTCCTCATTCACGGCCAGCTAACAAAGAAGGAATCTAGTAAAGCTGACCCCTGGCGCTTGTCTTTCCTTGGCACCATCACACCGCCTTCACAGCTTTCATTTGTAGCTCTTTTTTTTGCACAGCCACACCGAAAGCTGTTTGTTATAGATCCCCCTCTTACCCCCAGGAAAAAAGAAGCAATGAAAGGGAGGTTGGAGGATCTATAAATCCTGCTCCATCAGTTCCAGATTGCCAAGATGCAAGGATCTTTTCCTTTCCTCCTTCCTCTGGAAAAAATTTAAAACCCTCTAACACGCAGTTAGCTGCACAAGTTCCTCTCCGAGTTTCACCGCAGGGAGAGAAGGAAGCGGTCCCCAGTAATTGTGATGATGGAGAGCGCTGTTAATGGTCCCCCTAATTTAAAAAGGGTGGGAGCTTCAGCTCCTCACTGGCTTGGTGTTTCATTAGTGGTAATGCTATAGCCTTGCGCAGAGATGGGACCAATATAGCCAGATCAGGGAAATTAATTAGGGTCTGACAATACCCTTAATAGGAATTTGTTATTTCCCCCAAATAAAGTGGCTGTTAGAAGTGCAAGGGAAGAAATAACTCAGCCCTCCCTTCTTCTTCCCTCCTTGAATGTCTGTGTAGATACTTTCACAGGAGGCGCCAAGAGCTGACAGTCATAGCTCCCTCTTTACTCATTTCCTCAAATTTAGCAAACATCGGTCAGTGCCCATGGGGCTGGCAAACAGACAGATAAACTGTTTGCTGTAACTGCAGTGTGAAGAGCTCTTTGTAAAATATATGAAAAAAAAAAGTGCTGAAGGAATAGAGGAAAATGCCATTGGTGTTCTGCATTGGAGAGTCACAGAAGGGAACATCCAGGCTGGGCTTCAAAGTATAGATAGGAGTTTGCTAGATAGAGAAACAAGGCAGAGACCCACTGAGGAAAGCCTCGGAGGCTCGGAACACAAGTTCAACAGGCAGGAATGATAAAACACACCCTCCCATTGATAGCCTATTTGCAAAACTTCTAAGCGCCATCATTGTATCATCAAATAAATATGAGTACTTTCTTCCCATTTGAGCTGGAGAAATGGAGGGAAAGGCATAGGTACAGCTGAGCAGCGCTTGACTGCGAGGCACTGGGGTAAACTTTACCTGTATTTGTATGTTTCATCCTAAGAGAGTATTATCCCACTTTACAGATGAGAACATTGAGGCTGACTTAAGTAACATTTCTCAGGTCATAGGAATCATCAGTGGCCAGCCATAGTCAAGGTTTGACCTCAAAGAATCTTAAGCTCAGAGCCTAGATAGTTAACCACTGGGCTGAGAAGCCTCCCTCTGCCATTTGAACATTAGCTAAAAAAAGTTTAGTCAGAGCCTTTGAATATCTGCCAATATACTCAGTGCAGGCCAAAGCTAGTGATGTGATGTATTAAAGCGCTTTTTCCTGGGACACTGTTTGGGTTTCGTCTGCAGCCAGTCTTTGAAGCACAACTTTATGTCCCCTATATGCCCTCACTGGGTGGCTTCTGAAAGACAACTTCCCCAAGAATTTTTGGGAAGCTCTGCCCCTTCTTGGAGTTCTCGTGGACTTCTGGATCGCCTTTGTGATGTGCGCTTGCGGGCATCATTGCCATCTTTGTAAAGGGAAGGGCCACCTTCCGGGACTCTCAGCTCCCTGTTCTTGATCAGTTGTTAAGCTGGATCCGACTCTTTGCCACCCGATGGACTGTAGCACCCCAGACTTCCCTGTCCTTCACCATCTCCCGGAGCTTACTCAGTCTCACATCCATTGAGTCAGTGATGCCATCCAACCATCTCATCCTCTGTCGTCCCCTGCTCCTCCTGCCTTCAGTCTTTCCCAGCATCAGGGTCTTTTCCAATGAATCAGTTCTTTGCATCAGGTAGCCAAAGTACTGAAGCTTCAGCGTCAGTCTTTCCAATGAATATTCAGGGTTAATTTCCTTGAGCGTTGGCCAGACCCACTGTCAGCCTTGCCCTCAATTAGCCCTGTGAGACTGGGAGCCTCAGATCCTATGAGAGGCATCTGTTGAGCATACTTCAAGGGATCGCATGAGTTCTTGGGTGAAAAGTCCCTTCACACAGTTCCTTGCATGTAAAAGCCTCTCAGTGAATCATAACGATACTAGCAGCCAGTAGTTTCAGGCTGCGGGAGGTGTGCTGGCCCTTGCCTTGCCCATGTGAGCTCACTAAATCCTCACGACTCCCTCTGAGAGAGGGGCTATTCTTATCCCTGGGCGTGGTGAAGGGTGGCCTCAGTGGACACGGAGGCATCATGAGAGTGTAGCCACTTCATTAGCTTTCCTCTGTCCCCCTCCCTGGAGGGTAGAGCCTCTCCCTTCCTGAGTGGCAGTGCCCATGGAGTCACAAGCACAGGTGGTCAGCAGTCAGGCTGAATGAATGAATGCATTCATTTATCCTCAGACATCGCTCTGGGGGCTGGCACAGAGGGGTGGTGTTTCTCTTTGGCACTTTGGTTAGTAGAGGCTTCCTGAGCCCTGCAGGTGTGTGAAGACACCATGCCAGGCACAGGTAGCCGGAGAACTCAGGGCTCCTGGGGCAGAAGGAAAAGGGCAGGGAGGTACTCGGGCCCCAAGCAAATGAGGAGCAAGTGGAGCTCAGGTCAGTGGATGTGGTGAGGGCTTCCTGCTAGAGGCGGCCTTTGGAGGAAGAGACTAAAAGATGAGTGACATGTTTCCAGGTAAGGATGGAGCATCCCAGGCCTACATCTGGAGGCCCAGGTGTAGGGGAGTGGCTAACCCTGGGTTGGGAGTTGCTCGGCAGGTAGAACACTGCTGAGGTTGCTAGTGGTTCTGGCATTGGTGCCTCTGCAGGTGGGGCAGTTTTGGCTGGACAGGACTGTGGCCTGTAGCCTGAGACCAGGCCATGCCGGATTGGAGGTGTGCAGAGCTGGGCAGGACTACTCAGAGTGGGATCTCAGATCCCGGGAGGCCTCCCTCTNCCTCTGCAGGTGGGGCAGTTTTGGCTGGACAGGACTGTGGCCTGTAGCCTGAGACCAGGCCATGCCGGATTGGAGGTGTGCAGAGCTGGGCAGGACTACTCAGAGTGGGATCTCAGATCCTGGGAGGCCTCCCTCTGAACTGAGATCAGCTATGGACAGGAGGAGAGCAGTGGTTCCTATGGGTGGCCCTGAAATGCCAGGGACCTCTGGCCCGGACTGAGCATGTATGCTGGTGAAATAGTGCTTGCAGAGGAGGGACACAGCCTCAGGGTACCCCCAGACCCCTTGACCTCCTCTTCATTACCCTGAGCCCCACCCACCCTGGTTGGACCCAGGAGCCTGGCTTGCCCTTGATGCTGGGGCACCGGGAGCCAAGCGGGCCTTCTCCCCTCCCCCGACGGCAGTGTCTGAGTCNCTGAACTGAGATCAGCTATGGACAGGAGGAGAGCAGTGGTTCCTATGGGTGGCCCTGAAATGCCAGGGACCTCTGGCCCGGGCTGAGCATGTATGCTGGTGAAATAGTGCTTGCGGAGGAGGGACACAGCCTCAGGGTACCCCCAGACCCCTTGACCTCCTCTTCATTACCCTGAGCCCCTCCCACCCTGGTTGGACCCAGGAGCCTGGCTTGCCCTTGATGCTGGGGCACCGGGAGCCAAGCGGGCCTCCTCCCCTCCCCCGACGGCAGTGTCTGAGTCTGGGCAGAGGCGTTGGCAGGGCTGACTGCCACCACGGGCCTGTGGGGGCGAGTAGCTCCCCCGCGCCAGCGGGCGCCGTCTCCCCAGGAGATGAGTCACAACCGTGTCGCTGAGCCTGCCACTTCTGCTTCTGCAGCAGGTGTGAGTGGGGGCGAGCAAGTCCCCGAGACCACCCCTGCACGCGGGTGCCCGTCTCCTCCTCCACGCACATGCCAGCAGGGCCCCTCTGTGCGACACACATGCATGGCCCCCCCACACACCGAGTCTGCATCTGAGCTCTGGGGGAACCTTCCAGCCAGACGGCGGGATGCCCAGTTTGGGAACCCGGGTTAAGTTTGCTTCTCACTAAGCCTGGGGTGGAGGGGACAAAACAGGAAGGAGCCGGTTTCCGCCCACAAGGCCCACCCACAAGCTACCGGGCAGTTGGGAGCTTGTTCACAGGCCTGTATCCCGGTGAGCCGGGGCCTCCCCGCCTGAGGTGGTGAGGCAGCAGCTGGTGGCTCGTGGGGAGCTCCCAGGGGCCCTGCTTCCTGAGTCTGCCGGGTAAGAACCTCAGCCACAAGCAGATTCGGCCTGGAGGGCTGGTGGGAGTTTGTGGGGCAGGAATTCTGAGGAGAGAGGACGGACTTCGGCCTGGGCTCTGCTCCTTTAGTCTAGTCCCAGGTTTCGTCCAGGCGCATGTAGGGCAAGGGCTCCACCGGGGGGAGGGTGTCCAGGGGTCTCCTCTTTGTTGTTTAAAACCGTAGCCTGTGCGGCCTCCCTGTGAGGCAGGAATGGCAGCCCCGGGACTGGGTGCTACCCTGGGGTCCCCAGCGACCTCCAGGGAAGGCAGGGCTGCTTCCAGCCCAGCTGTGCCGAGGAGCAGGCTCTGCCTGTTTTCCTGTGCTTCTCCATCCTGCCCAGGCTCTCTGAGCTCCCAGGGCCCCCAGCAGCACCCCCAGGTGTAGAGAGTGTGAGCTGTCGGTCACCTTTGGCCTGTGCATCTGGGCCTCACTTCCTTTCTGCTGACCCACATCACATCTGGGCTGCAGAGGGAGAGGCCAGGCAGACGGACTGCCCCATCCAGTTCTAGGCCCACTGTTTTCCTCCCAGAAATCATGAGCAATGCTGAAGCCGCTCCGTGTCACTTTCCAGTTAAGAAAGACTTTTTGTTTGCAGTCTCCTCTTAGAGCCACATCATCAGACTTAGGCCACGGAGGCCTGTGTTCAGACTTACCTGCCTGAGATCAGCGGGCTTCCCAAGCGGTGCTAGTGGTAAAGAACCCACCTACTGATGCGGGAGGCATGAGACGCTGAGTGCCATCCCTGGGTCAGAAAGATCCCCTGGAGGAGGGCATGGCAGCCCCCTCTAGTAATCTTGTCTGGAGAATCCCATGGACAGAGGAGCCTGGAGGGCTATGGCCCATAGGGTTGCAAAGAGTCAGATGTGAGTGCAGCAACTTACCACGCACCCCTGAGACTCTCAGCAATGCGCAGATCTACCCCCTGATCCAGGGTGCGTGTGTGCTCACGTGTAACATCGGGAAGTCAGTTCACAGGATGATATTCCTCCTTACTCTGTGCTCACAGTTGATAGCTTTCTATTTTATTCCCTCCGTTTTCCCCCTCATGTTGGTTCAAAGTCACAACACACTTCATGTGTCCTGACCTGCAGTTTGAAGACTGAATAGAATGGGAGTAGGAATCGGAGAAGGCGAGGCACCCCTCTCCAGTACTCTCGCCCGGAGAACCCCATGGACGGAGGAGCCTGGTGGGCTGCAGGCTATGGGGTCGCTAAGAGTCGGACATGACTGAGCGACTTCCCTTTCACTCTTCACTTTCACGCATTGGAGAAGGCAATGGCAGGCCACTCCAGTGTTCTTGTCTGGAGAATCCCAGGGACGGGGGAGCCTGGTGGGCTGCCATCTATGGGGGTCACACAGAGTTGGACACGACTGAAGCAACTTAGCAGCAGCAGGGGTGTTGTTCTTATGCCCGTTTTCAGATGAGGAGACTGAGTACAGACAGGCTCAGAAGTTGGCACTGGGGCCCCGAGCCAGGGAGGGGCTGGACTTGTACCCAGGGTAAAAAAAAAAAAAAAAAAAACAGGTGAGAGTGAGAGGAAGAGGGAACAGGGGTGAAGTTGCTGTTCCCTAGGAGATCAGTGCAGCAGCTCCGGTGCGGTGACTTCTGAACAGACAGGAAAGAAGCCAGGGGCTGTCCAGGCAGAGAGGGTGTCCGGGCAGGGGAGGAGCAAGCATGGGCAGTCAGTGACACCATCCTCCCTTCAGTCTGACCTGACTTAACCAACGTGACCGAGGGCCCTGCCCGGCAAGGAGCAGTACACGAGGCTCAGACCCCAACTCCCTCAAACCCGGGGCCCCTGCCCCTCTGTCCTGCAGGCCTGAGCCCTTTCCTGGAAGTCTGACCCCCAGGGCCTAAGCTGGCTGCTCTGCTGGGGTTCAGGGGTCCCCAGGCATGAGTGAGCCGTTGGTCTTCTGCTGACTTCCTGTGATGAGGGTGCAAGTCAGAGGCGTGAGGTGCTTTCCTAGCAAGCCGCGCTCCTCCAGAGCCTGCTTCCCCCTCCTGCCCCTCCTGCCTTGCCGACCTCAGCCCGGTCGGAATGCCGTGGGCAGAGGTGGTAGCCCAGACGTGGGTGCTCGGTGCTGCTTCTCTTTCTGGGGGCCCTTCTGGGATTTTCTTCTGGTGAGAGGTGCTACAAAAGCCAGCGTAGGACGGGCTGAGGGACAGGCTGCCCCAGCCCGGCCCCCCCGGGGACTGGGACCCTGGCGGGTCCTCTATGCTGTCACCTCACCAGCTCCTTCTCGAGCGTGTGCCCGGCTCCCCTCCCTGGGATCTGCTGGACCTCACTCTCCATCTGTGCCATGGCAACTAGTAGAAAGCTATTATTGAGCACTTCTGATGTGAAGGGCCGGGCATGGGGTCTTGCTTCTGATGACTGGGGCTCCTGGGGAGATGTCATTGAATAAGGTGGGTACGGCAGGGCACTAGAGAGGAGACGGGGGAGGTCGGGGAATGGCCGGGGTGGGGGTCGGCTCCTGGAGAAGTGAGAGCCAAGGGGG
>SJYW01012339.1:17951-46456 GCA_006410735.1 Raphicerus campestris | reverse complement strand
AACAGGACACCATGCCAGGCTCAGGGGATCCAGAATGGAGCGTGGCCAGGAGCCGCGGAGCATGGTGGGGTGATGGGGCATGCCTCCCTCTGGGCCTGGGTCTGCAACACCCCTGAGGACCCTCCTCTGTCTCTCTCTGCAGTGATGGGTCATTCCCCTATGACTCTGTCCCTTGGCAGCAGAACACCAACCAGCCTCCCGGCTCCCTCTCCGTGGTCACCACGGTTTGGGGAGTGACCAACACATCCCAGAGCCAGGTAAGAGCCTGTCCTCCCCCTGGCCACAGCCCCTTCCAGGTGGGGCCATCCATCATGGTCACCTTGCCATGCTAGCCCTGCTGGCTCTCCCAGGCTCTTGCCCTGCTGGCTCTCCCAGGCTCTTCCCCTGCTGGAAAGACCAGCTGCCAGGGCACCCCCGGCGGTGGACACGCCTCTACCCAGGGTGGGCCCACACCTGCCCCAGGAGGATGGCACTTGGCCCTGTGCACTGCCCCAGCTCTAGGGCCTTGCTGGGGCAATGGCTTTCACCTGACAGAGAGCAAAGGGTTCTTTCCTGGCTCACATTTACTTAGGTTGGATTAACAGGAGAACTTCCTGGAGGTTATTGAGCTTAGGGTCCCAGCACCTGGAGTCTTTGACCCTGGATGGCCTGGGTAAGATTTCAGTGAAAAAATTGAGCCTAAAGCTTGTGAGACTCCACCCCACATCCCTCGTCTGCCATGCCTCCCGCTCTTGTTCCTTCCTCTTTCCTCCACGCCTTCCTTCCTGCCGCCTGGCCACGTGAATGGCTCAGGGCCACTTGCCACCTTGGAGCGAACCAGCGCACTTTATCTGCAGTCTTGGGCCACAAGGAGCCCCTCGGCCTCCACAGAGAGCCGCAGGGCCCTGCCACCCTCCAGAGCTAGAGGGCTGGGCTTCCCTTGGCCCTCACAGGGCAGCAGCACAGGGCCTCCATGTGGCATGATCCTTGCGCATCCAGGCTGCTTTGTAGGACGGGAAGACTGAGAAGTCCAGGCCTTTCCCACCGGCAGCCATGTGTAGGACCAGCGTCACCCTGTTCTGCCCTGGGCTGACGTTCTTATCTGCGAAGCTAGGTTACCCGCTTCTAATACTGTGTACGTGCCAGCAGTTCATGCCCAGAGGAAATTGAAAAGCCCTCTGCCCTTTTCCTCCTCCTCCTCTTTCTCTGCTGTCCTCCCTGTGTTTTGATGCTTCCTCCACCCCCACCCCCTGCCATTTCTCCTTTTCCCTCCCTATACCACTTGGGGTACGCGCATGGTGACAGCCGCTCTCTGCCCACAGGTCCTTGGGAACCCTATGGCCAATGCCAACAACCCCATGAATCCAGGCGGCAACCCCATGGCGTCGGGCATGACCACCAGCAACCCCGGCCTCAGCTCCCCGCAGTTTGCAGGGCAGCAGCAGCAATTCTCAGCCAAGGCCGGCCCCACTCAGCCCTACATCCAGCAGAGCATGTACGGCCGGCCCAACTACCCCGGCAGCGGGGGCTTCGGGGCCAGGTGAGCAGGGCTGGCCTGCAGGTCACATGCGGCGCAGCTGGGTGGCGTTCTGAGGGCCGTCAGCCCGTGGGGTTGAAGAGCAGCCTTCTCATTTCTCCGAATGACGCTGCTCTGCGTCGCACCTTTATAAGCTGGGAGACGCTGAGAGAGCTGGGGTGCAGGAGGGTCCGCTCTGCCGTGCTGCTCGTGGAGGCGGAAGTGTGCAGGGACTGGAGTCCCATGGTTCAGGAGTAAGCGAGAGAGATGGCAAGGAACCCCAGGAAGGCACTCCGGGGATGTGGGGTGGGGCAGAGGCGCCCCATTCCTCCCCTCACTGTCCATCCTGCCCTGTCCAGGACTGCCCCATGGCCTCACCCCTCCCAGGTCCCCAGGGCTGACTGCAGCCCTGCCAGGTGCAGTGGGGCCTCCTGGTGAAACGTAGCTGCATCCCCATCCGGCCATCCCTGCTGGAGGCCGTGGGCCAGTGGCTTGGGTTCTCTGAGACTCGGTGTCCCCCTCCAGAAAATGGGCTCATTGCGGTGGCCGAGAGTGCCATGACCTAGGGTGTAGGAGTGAGCACCCACTAGGACCTAGATGGGGCTCCAGGCACGCAGCATTGGTGGCTGCCAAGTGGCCGAGGTACTGACAGCCCACAGGAGGTCCCTGTCCCCGCTGGGCTGTGAGTCCAAACCTCCCTGCTCCATGCGCTGCGGGCAGGAAGGCCTGGAACGGCCCGACTTCTCTCTCCCCACCCAAGGCTGGTCGTGGGCTCATCTTTAGGCTCAGGCAACATCTAACGCACCTTTCTTTCCTCCCTCACAGTTACCCTGGGGGTCCGAATGCCCCTGCAGGCATGGGCGTCCCTCCGCACACCAGGCCACCCGCCGACTTCACTCAGCCAGCAGCTGCAGCTGCAGCAGCTGCGGTGGCGGCGGCGGCCGCCACGGCCACAGCCACAGCCACGGCCACCGTGGCAGCCTTGCAGGAAACACAGAATAAGGATATAAACCAGTATGGACCGGTAAGGGCCACACCAGTCCTGGTCCGCTCGGCGGCCGGCCCCGGGGATCGGAGTCGGCTGTCCGTGTCTGCGTGCTGGGAGGAGCGGATGGTGTCAGGGTGCATTTCATTTTCCCAGAAGCACAGGGAGGGGGTTATGTGTTGAGGTGTGGGTGTGTCAGTGTGAATGAGTGTGGTGGGGGTGTTTGGTTTTGCGTGTTACCTACATGTCTCTATATGGGGAAGGATGTTCCATATTGCAATCTGGCCCCCACTGACCTGAAGAGCAGGCTGTGTCTACAGCAGCCTCGACGCCAGTCTGTCCCCGGCTGTCCTGTGAAGACCGGGGCTCCGCTGGTTGTCTCATCTGTGGATTTTGCCCAGGTCCCAGCTCTGGCCGTCAGAAGGATGGGATGGGGTGTGAGGAGAGGGGGAGCCCTCGCAGAAATGCAGGATGGGTGTGGAGGCTGGGGATTAAAGTTTGGGAACAACAGGGCAGGTGGGCAGAGGTAGGCAGAGCTGAGTCCACCTCAGACTTGATGGATAGAGGGTGTGTATCTATTGGCTGGGAAACAAGGGCGGAGCCAGGGCTTCCAGGAAAGGGGCTCTTGCCTCCATCCTCATCCACCTCCATTCTCCCATGCCCCTCCCCACCCCCGCACCCCCTTTCCGGTTCCCTGCCTGCCTCCCTGGAAATGCCGCCTGTGCATTGGAGTGACTGCGCCCCACCCTTTAACACCCCTTGGGCTGCACCTTTCCTGTGCGGCCTGCAGAGGGCAGCCGTGAGCCCAGGCGGCCGGTGGTCCTTTGGAGGCTGGTCACCAGCTGCAGCCACACGGGAAAGTGCCCCGACTCCCAGTCCTGAACCCCCCACTTCCCCCACCCTTCCTTCCCTGCACTTTCAATGCATGTGGCATTTTATTCTTTTTTTTTTTTTCTTCTTCTCCCGTTGAAGGTCTGTTCCTCTTTCCAGATGGGTCCCACCCAGGCGTATAACAGCCAATTCATGAACCAGCCCGGGCCTCGGGGGCCTGCCTCCATGGGGGGCAGCATGAACCCCGCAAACATGGCGGCTGGCATGACACCCTCGGGGATGAGCGGCCCTCCCATGGGCATGAACCAACCCCGGCCGCCCGGCATCAGCCCCTTTGGCACACACGGGCAGCGGATGCCCCAGCAGACGTACCCGGGCCCCCGGCCCCAGTCCCTTCCCATTCAGAGCATAAAGAGGCCATACCCTGGAGAGGTGAGTGTGGTAGCAGGCAGACGGCGGGCAGGATGGGTAGCGGGGAGGACCTGGGACTTGAAGGCACGGGTGCTGTGGGCAATACCTTGAAAAGGGCGTGGATTGACCCTCAGGAAGCCTGAACCAAAAGGAGTCTTAGGAGTCAGGTGCTTCTGAGTTTAAGGTCAGTGCTGGCATATCCCATCGAGAAGACCTTGAGCAAGTCACGTCTTCTCCTGGAATCTCCATTCATTTCTTTCATGACCATCCAGCCCACGTCATGGGGCTTCCTGGGGTCTTGAATGAGGGGATGCACCTGGAGCTCCTGGCCCTGGGGCTGGCATGAGCAGGCAGTTAACAGGCAGTGGCCGCCCTTAGGACTCACTTCTGTCTTAGCACAGACAGTAGCTGGGTGACTCAGGCTAAGGAACTGAGATCTCCTTGGGTCCACATTCCTCACACCCACGTGAGGGCGTCTCACTCGAGAGAGAGAGAGAGGAGACAAAGCCCTGTGATGATCTGAAGGCCCTGTACCTCGAGAAGTGACTGGAAGACAGGCAGCATGTTCCTGGGTCCCTGCCAGGGGCGAAGCTGCCTATCAGGCTATCCGGCCCGCTCGACCACAGAATTGGGGAAGACCAAGGGAAGCAAACCCACACCTCCTGTCCTCCAGGAGCCAGGACTTCAGCCAGAAGGATGAGGTCTAAGCCGGAAGCCACAAAGGAATGATGCACGATGGGGTGTTTGGAACTCAGCGTGAGGTCTGAAGAACTTCCTGGAGGGGCCATCACAGGGCCTTCAGAGAGCACTCAGAAAATAGGTTGGCAGTGAATGGCCTATGTGGGTACCTAGGTAAAGGTTTAGTTCACCCGCAGAAGACACAGAGATGCTTCTCGAGAGGCCCACCTTGATTGCTCACCTGGATAGAGCCCGTCCCAAGCATCTCCCAGTGTCGGCACGCACACCTCCTCAGCTCGGCTTCCCCCCTCTCAGAACTGCGCCTTCTGCTTGGGCTTACCATGCGGTTAGAGCCCAAAGACCTCGGGTTCATCGAAGATCTGTGTGCTTCCCCTCGGCATCCACTGCTCCCTCGGGCTAGAAGATGGCTTGGCCACTGATGGAGGTACCCTGGGTCCGAGACAGGAGAGGTCAGAATCAAACAAGGTCAAGCCCAGACCTCCTCCAGGTTGGCACCAGCTCAGGGAGAAGCCAGAGAAGGATGGCACCTCCCGAGGCCCTGGCTGTCCTTGGGGATGGGAGGGGCCCTTGACCGGTGCACCTCACTCCCATGCAGTCCCCACATGAGTTCAGGGCCTTCTCAGCCCCCTGTGTGCTCAGAACCCCAGCGTCCCCTTTGAAGTGCATCTGTGGGCCCAGCCTCGGGACTGCTGGCACCCAAGGAGGTGCCACAAAGAGACAGCAGAATTCCCAGCATCAGCCTGGTGCCAGCCCTGCTCCTGTGCATTGCTGGCTCCCCGCCTCTTGCCAGCCACAGCAGGGCACACCAGAGGCTCTCAGTTACCTTTACTAACTAAGTCATCTCCTGTAAACTGCTGATGCTACCCAGCCACACAGTACCTGACACTGGGCTGTGACATGACACCGGGGGCCACAGCCTGCGCAGCTTGAGCCTGTCTGGGAATCTCTAAGTACATACACGCTCGTAGAACCTCTCAGGTTGTTGGAACCCTGGGGCAGCGCCTGGGGTCAGTCACCTGGTCCCGCACAGGACTCTGCTGGTGGACAATCTCAGCTTCCAGTTCCTGTCCTGCAGTGATGTGACAGAAATCCCACCATAACACAGGACAGCTGCCGGATGGCAGTAATGTGAACTGCACCAAGTTCCTTACTGCTGATGCAAACCTGGCTCTCCTCTGCCGCTTACTCTCTGCCCTTCTTTCCTGTATTGAGCAAGTATTAATTGCTGACCTATTCTCTGCCAGACACTGGGACATAGCCATCTCCTGCACCTCTGAGCCGAGAGGGCAAAAGAGACAGCAAATAGACAAGGAATTTCAACAGACAGGGAAGCAGCGCCAACTCTGCAGGATGTGATGACGTGGGGTGCCCCAGGGTCACCTGATCTTACAAATAAGGAGGCAACTGGAGGGTGGGGGGTGGCTCTCCCAGGACAGTGATCCTGCGCCTCCCAGGAACGATTGCCTTCCCCAAGCGAGTTGTCTTGTCCCTTCACCAGCCTGGTTCTCCCACTCTCTGCATGGACGACCCAGAACTCAACATCAGCGTGTTCTGCTCAGTGAGGGGTAGGGGGTCAAAGCCTCCCAGATCCAGGGGCTCACCTTTGCAGATGTGCCTCCTGTTTGTCACAAACCGAGCACCAGGAGAAACCCAAAGGAGGCTTCGGAATCAAGTGCCCTCCTGATGGTGTGGACAAGAGGCTCTGGAAGTGCCCGGGGCTTGGGGCTTCCAGAAAGACAGCTTCCAGGGGAGGTGGCCCTTGAGAAGACAGGCCAGCTGTTACGTCCCTGCATGTCAGGGCAGGAAAGGGCCCCTGGCATCATCTGGTTGAGCTGTTCCTCTTTGCAGGCGGGGTGGACGTTTTGTGGGTGGCAGCCATCGGGGGCAGAGGAGAGGAGAGGAGGCGGCCCCAGCATCGGTGGGCAGCTTGGCTTCCAGACACTGATGACCTTTCCCTG
The DNA here is from genome assembly GCA_006410735.1 of Raphicerus campestris. Taxonomy (NCBI): domain Eukaryota; kingdom Metazoa; phylum Chordata; class Mammalia; order Artiodactyla; family Bovidae; genus Raphicerus; species Raphicerus campestris. The sequence continues at coordinate 40,077 of SJYW01012339.1, read as the reverse complement.
CTCCTTTCTCTGCCACCACAGCCTAACTATGGAAACCAGCAATACGGACCAAACAGCCAGTTCCCCACCCAGCCAGGCCAGTACCCTACCCCCAACCCGCCGCGGCCGCTCACATCTCCCAACTACCCCGGGCAGCGGATGCCCAGCCAGCCAAGCACTGGGCAGTACCCGCCTCCCACGGTCAACATGGGGCAGTATTATAAGGTGAGTCCCGCTGCCCCATGGGCCCCTTCCCTCCTCACCAGCTCAGCTCCCTTCGCTTGCCTACGTCATCCTGGCCCTGGGCACCCCCTGAGGTCACCAGGGGGCAGGCGGAGATTTCTGGATGTGACCTTGTATGCTCCGAGCTATGGGTGTAGTGACCGAAATGACAGACTGGCTTTTCTTGGTTCCTGTTCTTACAGGGCTCAGACGATGGTTTTCCTTCTCCTTTTGCTATTTATAGTGCATCTAAGATAATAACAATGAAGGAAATAAATTTTTTAAGAAAAAGCACCCGCTCAAACATATTTACGTTTGATTATCCTATGCGCATGGGCACCAACAATGTTATATGGTTCTTACTACCCTGTAATTTTGAACCTGTTTCTTTCTCTCGACACAGCGTGTTACTTACTGCTACAGTCCCAGTGGCTGTCTCTTTTAATGGCTGCCTAACATTCTACTGAGAACCATACGACATTTTATCCTTTCTGTTGGACGTGTGGGTTTTTTCCTGCGGTTTCACTTTTGAAATAGTACTATAATATTTTCATGCACGTAACTCTTTCCTTCTTTGCGATTACTATAAAGTACATTCTCAGGAGCGAGGAAGACTCTGGAAATAATTTACACCTATTTGCTCATGAATCATGACCACCCACCACTTGGCTTACGCAGGCTTACTATTTTTACCCCAACTTCAGCATATTAGGTGTTGCTATTTCTATAAACTCACTAAATTAGTAGCGATGGGTAGGTAGAGAAAGGCAAAACGCTGACCACGGCGGTGACCTGCTCTGCCCCCACCCTGCCCCCCACCCCAGCTCTGGGTGGGCCTCTTCACCATCCCCTGTCTTTCTGGAAGATTTTCATTTCAGGAGGGAGAGAGGGTTTCTGGTAGATTTTCTGCCTTCCATTCATGGCTTTGTGTATCTTGCTTTACCAGCCAGAGCAGTTTAATGGACAAAATAACACCTTCTCTGGAAGCAGCTACAGCAACTACAGCCAGGGGAACGTCAATAGGGTATGTCCCAGCCTCCGTCGTGGGAACTGCAACCCATATGCACTGTGTTAGGGGGTCTCACTGTTTCTGCCCCAATCTTTCTGGACGTTAGTAGGCCCATCTGCTCCAAGCCACAGAGATGCCTGGAGAATCCACAGTTCAGATGGGTGGGATGGGAATGAGTGTGGACCTGGCCAGCCCTGGAACAAAGCAATGTGGGGACTAAGGGAAGGGGCTCCTGGAGACGCTTTGCACCTGACTCTATCTGGGGACCCCAGTGCGGTGGGATGGGGACGAAGGACATGGCCTGCAGTCAAGCTGTGGGCAGCGGGAGACCTAGAATTGTTTCTCGCTTTATTCTTCTCCCCAGACTATGTTAGGCAAGTCCTCCATCGCCCTGAGCCTGTGTCCTTGCTGGTCAAATGGGCTGGGGACCCTACAGTCTTTCGATGTCGTGACCCAAGTGAAGGGTGCTGATGCCCTTCCCAGACCCACCTGTCTTCCTATGGGGGCAGAGGCCTGAGTGCGCCCAGAGTGGAGGAAGGGGTTTCCCTGTGGGGCCGGGTGGCGGGGGCCGGGTGTGTGTCTCTTCCCTTGGGGGAGCAAGGGCCGCAGCCCTGGGATGCTAGGGTGGGCAGGGTCTATGTCCAGAGCCATGGCCCCTCCTTCCTTATTTCTTAAACCCGTAATCTATATGTGGTCTCTTTCCTTCCAGCCTCCCAGGCCAGTTCCTGTGGCAAACTACCCCCACTCACCTGTTCCAGGGAACCCCACGCCCCCCATGACCCCCGGAAGCAGCATCCCCCCATACCTGTCCCCCAGCCAAGATGTTNAACAGGACACCATGCCAGGCTCAGGGGATCCAGAATGGAGCGTGGCCAGGAGCCGCGGAGCATGGTGGGGTGATGGGGCATGCCTCCCTCTGGGCCTGGGTCTGCAACACCCCTGAGGACCCTCCTCTGTCTCTCCCTGCAGTGATGGGTCATTCCCCTATGACTCTGTCCCTTGGCAGCAGAACACCAACCAGCCTCCCGGCTCCCTCTCCGTGGTCACCACGGTTTGGGGAGTGACCAACACATCCCAGAGCCAGGTAAGAGCCTGTCCTCCCCCTGGCCACAGCCCCTTCCAGGTGGGGCCATCCATCATGGTCACCTTGCCATGCTAGCCCTGCTGGCTCTCCCAGGCTCTTGCCCTGCTGGCTCTCCCAGGCTCTTCCCCTGCTGGAAAGACCAGCTGCCAGGGCACCCCCGGCGGTGGACACGCCTCTACCCAGGGTGGGCCCACACCTGCCCCAGGAGGATGGCACTTGGCCCTGTGCACTGCCCCAGCTCTAGGGCCTTGCTGGGGCAATGGCTTTCACCTGACAGAGAGCAAAGGGTTCTTTCCTGGCTCACATTTACTTAGGTTGGATTAACAGGAGAACTTCCTGGAGGTTATTGAGCTTAGGGTCCCAGCACCTGGAGTCTTTGACCCTGGATGGCCTGGGTAAGATTTCAGTGAAAAAATTGAGCCTAAAGCTTGTGAGACTCCACCCCACATCCCTCGTCTGCCATGCCTCCCGCTCTTGTTCCTTCCTCTTTCCTCCACGCCTTCCTTCCTGCCGCCTGGCCACGTGAATGGCTCAGGGCCACTTGCCACCTTGGAGCGAACCAGCGCACTTTATCTGCAGTCTTGGGCCACAAGGAGCCCCTCGGCCTCCACAGAGAGCCGCAGGGCCCTGCCACCCTCCAGAGCTAGAGGGCTGGGCTTCCCTTGGCCCTCACAGGGCAGCAGCACAGGGCCTCCATGTGGCATGATCCTTGCGCATCCAGGCTGCTTTGTAGGACGGGAAGACTGAGAAGTCCAGGCCTTTCCCACCGGCAGCCATGTGTAGGACCAGCGTCACCCTGTTCTGCCCTGGGCTGACGTTCTTATCTGCGAAGCTAGGTTACCCGCTTCTAATACTGTGTACGTGCCAGCAGTTCATGCCCAGAGGAAATTGAAAAGCCCTCTGCCCTTTTCCTCCTCCTCCTCTTTCTCTGCTGTCCTCCCTGTGTTTTGATGCTTCCTCCACCCCCACCCCCTGCCATTTCTCCTTTTCCCTCCCTATACCACTTGGGGTACGCGCATGGTGACAGCCGCTCTCTGCCCACAGGTCCTTGGGAACCCTATGGCCAATGCCAACAACCCCATGAATCCAGGCGGCAACCCCATGGCGTCGGGCATGACCACCAGCAACCCCGGCCTCAGCTCCCCGCAGTTTGCAGGGCAGCAGCAGCAATTCTCAGCCAAGGCCGGCCCCACTCAGCCCTACATCCAGCAGAGCATGTACGGCCGGCCCAACTACCCCGGCAGCGGGGGCTTCGGGGCCAGGTGAGCAGGGCTGGCCTGCAGGTCACATGCGGCGCAGCTGGGTGGCGTTCTGAGGGCCGTCAGCCCGTGGGGTTGAAGAGCAGCCTTCTCATTTCTCCGAATGACGCTGCTCTGCGTCGCACCTTTATAAGCTGGGAGACGCTGAGAGAGCTGGGGTGCAGGAGGGTCCGCTCTGCCGTGCTGCTCGTGGAGGCGGAAGTGTGCAGGGACTGGAGTCCCATGGTTCAGGAGTAAGCGAGAGAGATGGCAAGGAACCCCAGGAAGGCACTCCGGGGATGTGGGGTGGGGCAGAGGCGCCCCATTCCTCCCCTCACTGTCCATCCTGCCCTGTCCAGGACTGCCCCATGGCCTCACCCCTCCCAGGTCCCCAGGGCTGACTGCAGCCCTGCCAGGTGCAGTGGGGCCTCCTGGTGAAACGTAGCTGCATCCCCATCCTGCCATCCCTGCTGGAGGCCGTGGGCCAGTGGCTTGGGTTCTCTGAGACTCGGTGTCCCCCTCCAGGAAATGGGCTCATTGCGGTGGCCGAGAGTGCCATGACCTAGGGTGTAGGAGTGAGCACCCACTAGGACCTAGATGGGGCTCCAGGCACGCAGCATTGGTGGCTGCCAAGTGGCCGAGGTACTGACAGCCCACAGGAGGTCCCTGTCCCCGCTGGGCTGTGAGTCCAAACCTCCCTGCTCCATGCGCTGCGGGCAGGAAGGCCTGGAACGGCCCGACTTCTCTCTCCCCACCCAAGGCTGGTCGTGGGCTCATCTTTAGGCTCAGGCAACATCTAACGCACCTTTCTTTCCTCCCTCACAGTTACCCTGGGGGTCCAAATGCCCCTGCAGGCATGGGCGTCCCTCCGCACACCAGGCCACCCGCCGACTTCACTCAGCCAGCAGCTGCAGCTGCAGCAGCTGCGGTGGCGGCGGCGGCCGCCACGGCCACAGCCACAGCCACGGCCACCGTGGCAGCCTTGCAGGAAACACAGAATAAGGATATAAACCAGTATGGACCGGTAAGGGCCACACCAGTCCTGGTCCGCTCGGCAGCCGGCCCCGGGGATCGGAGTCGGCTGTCCGTGTCTGCGTGCTGGGAGGAGCGGATGGTGTCAGGGTGCATTTCATTTTCCCAGAAGCACAGGGAGGGGGTTATGTGTTGAGGTGTGGGTGTGTCAGTGTGAATGAGTGTGGTGGGGGTGTTTGGTTTTGCGTGTTACCTACATGTCTCTATATGGGGAAGGATGTTCCATATTGCAATCTGGCCCCCACTGACCTGAAGAGCAGGCTGTGTCTACAGCAGCCTCGACGCCAGTCTGTCCCCGGCTGTCCTGTGAAGACCGGGGCTCCGCTGGTTGTCTCATCTGTGGATTTTGCCCAGGTCCCAGCTCTGGCCGTCAGAAGGATGGGATGGGGTGTGAGGAGAGGGGGAGCCCTCGCAGAAATGCAGGATGGGTGTGGAGGCTGGGGATTAAAGTTTGGGAACAACAGGGCAGGTGGGCAGAGGTAGGCAGAGCTGAGTCCACCTCAGACTTGATGGATAGAGGGTGTGTATCTATTGGCTGGGAAACAAGGGCGGAGCCAGGGCTTCCAGGAAAGGGGCTCTTGCCTCCATCCTCATCCACCTCCATTCTCCCATGCCCCTCCCCACCCCCGCACCCCCTTTCCGGTTCCCTGCCTGCCTCCCTGGAAATGCCGCCTGTGCATTGGAGTGACTGCGCCCCACCCTTTAACACCCCTTGGGCTGCACCTTTCCTGTGCGGCCTGCAGAGGGCAGCCGTGAGCCCAGGCGGCCGGTGGTCCTTTGGAGGCTGGTCACCAGCTGCAGCCACACGGGAAAGTGCCCCGACTCCCAGTCCTGAACCCCCCACTTCCCCCACCCTTCCTTCCCTGCACTTTCAATGCATGTGGCATTTTATTCTTTTTTTTTTTTTCTTCTTCTCCCGTTGAAGGTCTGTTCCTCTTTCCAGATGGGTCCCACCCAGGCGTATAACAGCCAATTCATGAACCAGCCCGGGCCTCGGGGGCCTGCCTCCATGGGGGGCAGCATGAACCCCGCAAACATGGCGGCTGGCATGACACCCTCGGGGATGAGCGGCCCTCCCATGGGCATGAACCAACCCCGGCCGCCCGGCATCAGCCCCTTTGGCACACACGGGCAGCGGATGCCCCAGCAGACGTACCCGGGCCCCCGGCCCCAGTCCCTTCCCATTCAGAGCATAAAGAGGCCATACCCTGGAGAGGTGAGTGTGGTAGCAGGCAGACGGCGGGCAGGATGGGTAGCGGGGAGGACCTGGGACTTGAAGGCACGGGTGCTGTGGGCAATACCTTGAAAAGGGCGTGGATTGACCCTCAGGAAGCCTGAACCAAAAGGAGTCTTAGGAGTCAGGTGCTTCTGAGTTTAAGGTCAGTGCTGGCATATCCCATCGAGAAGACCTTGAGCAAGTCACGTCTTCTCCTGGAATCTCCATTCATTTCTTTCATGACCATCCAGCCCACGTCATGGGGCTTCCTGGGGTCTTGAATGAGGGGATGCACCTGGAGCTCCTGGCCCTGGGGCTGGCATGAGCAGGCAGTTAGCAGGCAGTGGCCGCCCTTAGGACTCACTTCTGTCTTAGCACAGACAGTAGCTGGGTGACTCAGGCTAAGGAACTGAGATCTCCTTGGGTCCACATTCCTCACACCCACGTGAGGGCGTCTCACTCGAGAGAGAGAGAGAGGAGACAAAGCCCTGTGATGATCTGAAGGCCCTGTACCTCGAGAAGTGACTGGAAGACAGGCAGCATGTTCCTGGGTCCCTGCCAGGGGCGAAGCTGCCTATCAGGCTATCCGGCCCGCTCGACCACAGAATTGGGGAAGACCAAGGGAAGCAAACCCACACCTCCTGTCCTCCAGGAGCCAGGACTTCAGCCAGAAGGATGAGGTCTAAGCCGGAAGCCACAAAGGAATGATGCACGATGGGGTGTTTGGAACTCAGCGTGAGGTCTGAAGAACTTCCTGGAGGGGCCATCACAGGGCCTTCAGAGAGCACTCAGAAAATAGGTTGGCAGTGAATGGCCTATGTGGGTACCTAGGTAAAGGTTTAGTTCACCCGCAGAAGACACAGAGATGCTTCTCGAGAGGCCCACCTTGATTGCTCACCTGGATAGAGCCCGTCCCAAGCATCTCCCAGTGTCGGCACGCACACCTCCTCAGCTCGGCTTCCCCCCTCTCAGAACTGCGCCTTCTGCTTGGGCTTACCATGCGGTTAGAGCCCAAAGACCTCGGGTTCATCGAAGATCTGTGTGCTTCCCCTCGGCATCCACTGCTCCCTCGGGCTAGAAGATGGCTTGGCCACTGATGGAGGTACCCTGGGTCCGAGACAGGAGAGGTCAGAATCAAACAAGGTCAAGCCCAGACCTCCTCCAGGTTGGCACCAGCTCAGGGAGAAGCCAGAGAAGGATGGCACCTCCCGAGGCCCTGGCTGTCCTTGGGGATGGGAGGGGCCCTTGACCGGTGCACCTCACTCCCATGCAGTCCCCACATGAGTTCAGGGCCTTCTCAGCCCCCTGTGTGCTCAGAACCCCAGCGTCCCCTTTGAAGTGCATCTGTGGGCCCAGCCTCGGGACTGCTGGCACCCAAGGAGGTGCCACAAAGAGACAGCAGAATTCCCAGCATCAGCCTGGTGCCAGCCCTGCTCCTGTGCATTGCTGGCTCCCCGCCTCTTGCCAGCCACAGCAGGGCACACCAGAGGCTCTCAGTTACCTTTACTAACTAAGTCATCTCCTGTAAACTGCTGATGCTACCCAGCCACACAGTACCTGACACTGGGCTGTGACATGACACCGGGGGCCACAGCCTGCGCAGCTTGAGCCTGTCTGGGAATCTCTAAGTACATACACGCTCGTAGAACCTCTCAGGTTGTTGGAACCCTGGGGCAGCGCCTGGGGTCAGTCACCTGGTCCCGCACAGGACTCTGCTGGTGGACAATCTCAGCTTCCAGTTCCTGTCCTGCAGTGATGTGACAGAAATCCCACCATAACACAGGACAGCTGCCGGATGGCAGTAATGTGAACTGCACCAAGTTCCTTACTGCTGATGCAAACCTGGCTCTCCTCTGCCGCTTACTCTCTGCCCTTCTTTCCTGTATTGAGCAAGTATTAATTGCTGACCTATTCTCTGCCAGACACTGGGACATAGCCATCTCCTGCACCTCTGAGCCGAGAGGGCAAAAGAGACAGCAAATAGACAAGGAATTTCAACAGACAGGGAAGCAGCGCCAACTCTGCAGGATGTGATGACGTGGGGTGCCCCAGGGTCACCTGATCTTACAAATAAGGAGGCAACTGGAGGGTGGGGGGTGGCTCTCCCAGGACAGTGATCCTGTGCCTCCCAGAAACGATTGCCTTCCCCAAGCGGAGTTGTCTTGTCCCTTCACCAGTCTGGTTCTCCCACTCTCTGCATGGACGACCCGGAACTCAACATCAGCGTGTTCTGCTCAGTGAGGGGTAGGGGGTCAAAGCCTCCCAGATCCAGGGGCTCACCTTTGCAGATGTGCCTCCTGTTTGTCACAAACCAAGCACCAGGAGAAACCCAAAGGAGGCTTCGGAATCAAGTGCCCTCCTGATGGTGTGGACAAGAGGCTCTGGAAGTGCCCGGGGCTTGGGGCTTCCAGAAAGACAGCTTCCAGGGGAGGTGGCCCTTGAGAAGACAGGCCAGCTGTTACGTCCCTGCATGTCAGGGCAGGAAAGGGCCCCTGGCATCATCTGGTTGAGCTGTTCCTCTTTGCAGGCGGGGTGGACGTTTTGTGGGTGGCAGCCATCGGGGGCAGAGGAGAGGAGAGGAGGCGGCCCCAGCATCGGTGGGCAGCTTGGCTTCCAGACACTGATGACCTTTCCCTGCTCCTTTCTCTGCCACCACAGCCTAACTATGGAAACCAGCAATACGGACCAAACAGCCAGTTCCCCACCCAGCCAGGCCAGTACCCTACCCCCAACCCGCCGCGGCCGCTCACATCTCCCAACTACCCCGGGCAGCGGATGCCCAGCCAGCCAAGCACTGGGCAGTACCCGCCTCCCACGGTCAACATGGGGCAGTATTATAAGGTGAGTCCCGCTGCCCCATGGGCCCCTTCCCTCCTCACCAGCTCAGCTCCCTTCGCTTGCCTACGTCATCCTGGCCCTGGGCACCCCCTGAGGTCACCAGGGGGCAGGCGGAGATTTCTGGATGTGACCTTGTATGCTCCGAGCTATGGGTGTAGTGACCGAAATGACAGACTGGCTTTTCTTGGTTCCTGTTCTTACAGGGCTCAGACGATGGTTTTCCTTCTCCTTTTGCTATTTATAGTGCATCTAAGATAATAACAATGAAGGAAATAAATTTTTTAAGAAAAAGCACCCGCTCAAACATATTTACGTTTGATTATCCTATGCGCATGGGCACCAACAATGTTATATGGTTCTTACTACCCTGTAATTTTGAACCTGTTTCTTTCTCTCGACACAGCGTGTTACTTACTGCTACAGTCCCAGTGGCTGTCTCTTTTAATGGCTGCCTAACATTCTACTGAGAACCATACGACATTTTATCCTTTCTGTTGGACGTGTGGGTTTTTTCCTGCGGTTTCACTTTTGAAATAGTACTATAATATTTTCATGCACGTAACTCTTTCCTTCTTTGCGATTACTATAAAGTACATTCTCAGGAGCGAGGAAGACTCTGGAAATAATTTACACCTATTTGCTCATGAATCATGACCACCCACCACTTGGCTTACGCAGGCTTACTATTTTTACCCCAACTTCAGCATATTAGGTGTTGCTATTTCTATAAACTCACTAAATTAGTAGCGATGGGTAGGTAGAGAAAGGCAAAATGCTGACCACGGCGGTGACCNCATGAATCATGACCACCCACCACTTGGCTTACGCAGGCTTACTATTTTTACCCCAACTTCAGCATATTAGGTGTTGCTATTTCTATAAACTCACTAAATTAGTAGCGATGGGTAGGTAGAGAAAGGCAAAACGCTGACCACGGCGGTGACCTGCTCTGCCCCCACCCTGCCCCCCACCCCAGCTCTGGGTGGGCCTCTTCACCATCCCCTGTCTTTCTGGAAGATTTTCATTTCAGGAGGGAGAGAGGGTTTCTGGTAGATTTTCTGCCTTCCATTCATGGCTTTGTGTATCTTGCTTTACCAGCCAGAGCAGTTTAATGGACAAAATAACACCTTCTCTGGAAGCAGCTACAGCAGCTACAGCCAGGGGAACGTCAATAGGGTATGTCCCAGCCTCCGTCGTGGGAACTGTAACCCATATGCACTGTGTTAGGGGGTCTCACTGTTTCTGCCCCAGTCTTTCTGGACGTTAGTAGGCCCATCTGCTCCAAGCCACAGAGATGCCTGGAGAATCCACAGTCCAGATGGGTGGGATGGGAATGAGTGTGGACCTGGCCAGCCCTGGAACAAAGCAATGTGGGGACTAAGGGAAGGGGCTCCTGGAGACGCTTTGCACCTGACTCTATCTGGGGACCCCAGTGCGGTGGGATGGGGACGAAGGACATGGCCTGCAGTCAAGCTGTGGGCAGCGGGAGACCTAGAATTGTTTCTCGCTTTATTCTTCTCCCCAGACTATGTTAGGCAAGTCCTCCATCGCCCTGAGCCTGTGTCCTTGCTGGTCAAATGGGCTGGGGACCCTACAGTCTTTCGATGTCGTGACCCAAGTGAAGGGTGCTGATGCCCTTCCCAGACCCACCTGTCTTCCTATGGGGGCAGAGGCCTGAGTGCGCCCAGAGTGGAGGAAGGGGTTTCCCTGTGGGGCCGGGTGGCGGGGGCCGGGTGTGTGTCTCTTCCCTTGGGGGAGCAAGGGCCGCAGCCCTGGGATGCTAGGGTGGGCAGGGTCTATGTCCAGAGCCATGGCCCCTCCTTCCTTATTTCTTAAACCCGTAATCTATATGTGGTCTCTTTCCTTCCAGCCTCCCAGGCCAGTTCCTGTGGCAAACTACCCCCACTCACCTGTTCCAGGGAACCCCACGCCCCCCATGACCCCCGGAAGCAGCATCCCCCCATACCTGTCCCCCAGCCAAGATGTTAAGCCACCCTTCCCACTTGACATCAAGCCAAATATGAGCGCTCTGCCGCCGCCCCCAGGTAAGCGCCCCGCTCTCTCCTTCACGTCCGCCCTTCCTCTGTCTGGACACCTCCACATGCCCCCACCTCCCCTTCCCTCAGAGTACACCAGGAGTCAGGGGACTTGGAAGTCTGACTGCTGGCCTGTGTGGGCTGGGTGCGTGAAAAGAGTGGAGGATGTAAAAGCTGCCTCAGCAGTGGGAGGCTGGGAGGCAGAGTGGCTCTCAGCTGTGGAAAAGGACTGGGGGGAGTCTTCAGGCTTCCAGGGCAGACAGCAGGTGGGGACAAGAACGGGATGCATAGGGCTGGTGATGCAGGGATGCTCAGGATGGGGTCCAGAGGACCAGAAGAGGCCAGGAGCTGTCTGGTGTGCCCTTAACCACACAGCCCAGCTGCTGTGGCCCTGTTCACACACACACGCATGCAGCCAAGGGCGCGTGTTGTGTGCCACAGTGGCCAGGGCAGTGCGGTTCACCGGCTCCTCCCCTGTGCAGCCAACCACAATGACGAGCTGCGGCTCACGTTCCCCGTGCGGGACGGCGTGGTGCTGGAGCCCTTCCGCCTGGAGCACAACCTGGCCGTCAGCAACCACGTCTTTCACCTGCGGCCCACGGTCCACCAGACACTGATGTGGAGGTGAGTGTAAGCGTGCAGCGCAGCCCACGCCAGGTGGAGGCGGCCTTGAGGTCCTGGCCTTGCCTGGGAGAGGTGGTAACAGCATCTGTTTGACACCATCACCTGTTCAGTGTCACTGACTGGGCCCTGCTGTGTGCAAGGCCTTGGGGATGTCATGGGAAACCTGCAGTGCCTGGGAGACAGACAAAGCTGCCTTGGCATAGGGGCCTGAGGGTAGGGATCGGCTGTCACTCACCCCAGTCCTGAGCAAGTGCTCAAGGACAAATTCCCAGTGGAAACTGTGGCTAGCTGAGACCTAAAGGCTGAGAAGGAGGATATTCCAGCGAGGACTCTAATCTGGCCCCTGACTGTGGCTCCTGTGGCCAGAGCCAGGAATAGAAAGAGGTGCAGGAGCAGGGCTGGGTCTTTCCTGAACCAGGCAAGCAGCTGGCCACTGGGCAGGGCTGCTGCTCAGACATCCAACGCTAGAGTGTGGGGTCTGGAGGCCCCCGGCTAGCCCAGACTGTATGTTCTGAGCCTCCTATACCTGATCTCCTTTGATCTTATGAGCGAGCATTGCTTGCCCCATTGACAGTGAGGAAACAGGCCAGAGAAGTGGTTAGCTTGGGTGAGTCCTCACAGGTAGCAAGAAGCAGAACTGGGAGTTGGGCTCAGACCTCTTAGACGCCAGAGCCCATTGGTGTCTCCACTCTCGGTCCCTTCTCAGCCAGGACTCAGCTGCCCGCTGAGCACCTTGAGGGCATGAGATGTGTCTGAGCTGAGCGCCTGCCTGTACACACACACCTGTGCACACACAGCTGGCCCATTGGCTTGAGCAGGCTGATCAGGCTGCAGAGCCAGGGTGAGCATAAGGGTGTGGGAGCACAGACGCTGAGGCAGGAGAGACGGCCGTGCAGGGGCCTTGCTCACCCATCCCTCCTTACTCGTGCGTACCCTCACCCGCGAGACCTCCTGTGCCCTGGCTACTGGCCCTGCTCACCTTTCACGCATGTGTGGTCCCTGCTGGGTTTGTGGGGATTCTTTCAGGGCCGTGTCCTTGGGGCCCACCATGGAGGGGTATGGGGGGACTGAACCAACCAAGGCCCTGGCCTGGGATGCTTCTTCCTCAGGAGCCTAGGACATAATCAGTCTTCCAGCTGGTCTCATTGAGTTAGTGTCTATCCTTTCTGTCTGTCTGTCTCTGTCCTTACGTGCAGGGGGCTGGGAGATAGTGGCCAGACTTGTGGGGCTATGGTTAAACAGTGTGTGGGAGTCCTGGGGGAACTGGGGTTGTTGGAATGGGTTTTGATGGGGTTGGGGGCCTGGACAGTGGGAATGTCCAGGGTAAGAGAGGAGAGAGGAGGCGGTCGGGGGAGACTTTATGGCTGAAGACAGAGTCCTGGGCGACTTGATGGGGGCTGTGATGAGGCCGAGGTGTGTGGCCCTGCCAGGCATCCTGGAGGCCCGGGGCAGCCCCCTAGCAGCACCGCCCTGAGTCTCAGCTCCACCCCCAGGTCTGACCTGGAGCTGCAGTTCAAGTGCTACCACCATGAGGACCGGCAGATGAACACCAACTGGCCGGCCTCGGTGCAGGTCAGCGTGAACGCCACGCCCCTCACCATCGAGCGTGGGGACAACAAGACATCCCACAAGCCGTTGCACCTCAAGCACGTGTGCCAGCCAGGCCGCAACACCATCCAGATCACCGTCACTGCCTGCTGCTGCGTGAGTGTGCCGGGGGTGGGGGCGGGGGGGAGACCCTCAATGCCCTGTGGGGTAAGCCATGGCCTGGGGTCCCCTCCTCACAGCCCTGGAGTGAGTGATCTTTTAGAAGTAGCCCAGAAATGTGCCACTGTCCTCATCCCCCTCACCGCCACCCCCGCCCCCGGGACTGTGGGATGAAACTCAGGCCATCATGCTCTGGCCTTCTCTCCTCTTGCACTACAGCCTTGCACCACTTCCTCCTGGAGCTCTTGAACACCACCTGCCCCCATGCCCACCACCTTCTTTCACTGGGGAAGTTCTGTCTCTCCCTCAAAGCTAGGCTCCATTCATGCCTCATTTGCAAGATATTTTTATATTCTAATCATCTTTTTCCCCCAGACCCAACTCCACCAAGTCTGGAGTTAACGCCCTCCCTTGATCACCCAGCAGTGCTAGCTCAGAGCTCTGTGTGTGTGTCTCCTGACCTGTGACTCACTGATCCGGGACCACATCCGAGCCATGCTCCTCTCCCCTAGGATCAGGGTCTGGCACTCAGNTACTATAATATTTTCATGCACGTAACTCTTTCCTTCTTTGCGATTACTATAAAGTACATTCTCAGGAGCGAGGAAGACTCTGGAAATAATTTACACCTATTTGCTCATGAATCATGACCACCCACCACTTGGCTTACGCAGGCTTACTATTTTTACCCCAACTTCAGCATATTAGGTGTTGCTATTTCTATAAACTCACTAAATTAGTAGCGATGGGTAGGTAGAGAAAGGCAAAACGCTGACCACGGCGGTGACCTGCTCTGCCCCCACCCTGCCCCCCACCCCAGCTCTGGGTGGGCCTCTTCACCATCCCCTGTCTTTCTGGAAGATTTTCATTTCAGGAGGGAGAGAGGGTTTCTGGTAGATTTTCTGCCTTCCATTCATGGCTTTGTGTATCTTGCTTTACCAGCCAGAGCAGTTTAATGGACAAAATAACACCTTCTCTGGAAGCAGCTACAGCAGCTACAGCCAGGGGAACGTCAATAGGGTATGTCCCAGCCTCCGTCGTGGGAACTGTAACCCATATGCACTGTGTTAGGGGGTCTCACTGTTTCTGCCCCAGTCTTTCTGGACGTTAGTAGGCCCATCTGCTCCAAGCCACAGAGATGCCTAGAGAATCCACAGTTCAGATGGGTGGGATGGGAATGAGTGTGGACCTGGCCAGCCCTGGAACAAAGCAATGTGGGGACTAAGGGAAGGGGCTCCTGGAGACGCTTCGCACCTGACTCTATCTGGGGACCCCAGTGCGGTGGGATGGGGACGAAGGACATGGCCTGCAGTCAAGCTGTGGGCAGCGGGAGACCTAGAATTGTTTCTCGCTTTATTCTTCTCCCCAGACTATGTTAGGCAAGTCCTCCATCGCCCTGAGCCTGTGTCCTTGCTGGTCAAATGGGCTGGGGACCCTACAATCTTTCGATGTCGTGACCCAAGTGAAGGGTGCTGATGCCCTTCCCAGACCCACCTGTCTTCCTATGGGGGCAGAGGCCTGAGTGCGCCCAGAGTGGAGGAAGGGGTTTCCCTGTGGGGCCGGGTGGCGGGGGCCGGGTGTGTGTCTCTTCCCTTGGGGGAGCAAGGGCCGCAGCCCTGGGATGCTAGGGTGGGCAGGGTCTATGTCCAGAGCCATGGCCCCTCCTTCCTTATTTCTTAAACCTGTAATTTATATGTGGTCTCTTTCTTTCCAGCCTCCCAGGCCAGTTCCTGTGGCAAACTACCCCCACTCACCTGTTCCAGGGAACCCCACGCCCCCCATGACCCCCGGAAGCAGCATCCCCCCATACCTGTCCCCCAGCCAAGACGTTAAGCCACCCTTCCCACCTGACATCAAGCCAAATATGAGCGCTCTGCCGCCGCCCCCAGGTAAGTGCCCCGCTCTCTCCTTCACGTCCGCCCTTCCTCTGTCTGGACACCTCCACGTGCCCCCACCTTCTCTTCCCTCAGAGTACACCAGGAGTCAGGGGACTTGGAAGTCTGACTGCTGGCCTGTGTGGGCTGGGCGCGTGAAAAGAGTGGAGGATGTAAAAGCTGCCTCAGCAGTGGGAGGCTGGGAGGCAGAGTGGCTCTCAGCTGTGGAAAAGGACTGGGGGGAGTCTTCAGGCTTCCAGGGCAGACAGCAGGTGGGGACAAGAACGGGATGCATAGGGCTGGTGATGCAGGGATGCTCAGGATGGGGTCCAGAGGACCAGAAGAGGCCAGGAGCTGTCTGGTGTGCCCTTAACCACACAGCCCAGCTGCTGTGGCCCTGTTCACACACACACGCATGCAGCCAAGGGCGCGTGTTGTGTGCCACAGTGGCCAGGGCAGTGCGGTTCACCGGCTCCTCCCCTGTGCAGCCAACCACAATGACGAGCTGCGGCTCACGTTCCCCGTGCGGGACGGCGTGGTGCTGGAGCCCTTCCGCCTGGAGCACAACCTGGCCGTCAGCAACCACGTCTTTCACCTGCGGCCCACGGTCCACCAGACACTGATGTGGAGGTGAGTGTAAGCGTGCAGCGCAGCCCACGCCAGGTGGAGGCGGCCTTGAGGTCCTGGCCTTGCCTGGGAGAGGTGGTAACAGCATCTGTTTGACACCATCACCTGTTCAGCGTCACTGACTGGGCCCTGCTGTGTGCAAGGCCTTGGGGATGTCATGGGAAACCTGCAGTGCCTGGGAGACAGACAAAGCTGCCTTGGCATAGGGGCCTGAGGGTAGGGATCGGCTGTCACTCACCCCAGTCCTGAGCAAGTGCTCAAGGACAAATTCCCAGTGGAAACTGTGGCTAGCTGAGACCTAAAGGCTGAGAAGGAGGATATTCCAGCGAGGACTCTAATCTGGCCCCTGACTGTGGCTCCTGTGGCCAGAGCCAGGAATAGAAAGAGGTGCAGGAGCAGGGCTGGGTCTTTCCTGAACCAGGCAAGCAGCTGGCCACTGGGCAGGGCTGCTGCTCAGACATCCAACGCTAGAGTGTGGGGTCTGGAGGCCCCCGGCTAGCCCAGACTGTATGTTCTGAGCCTCCTATACCTGATCTCCTTTGATCTTATGAGCGAGCATTGCTTGCCCCATTGACAGTGAGGAAACTGAGGCCAGAGAAGTGGTTAGCTTGGGTGAGTCCTCACAGGTAGCAAGAAGCAGAACTGGGAGTTGGGCTCAGACCTCTTAGACGCCAGAGCCCATTGGTGTCTCCACTCTCGGTCCCTTCTCAGCCAGGACTCAGCTGCCCGCTGAGCACCTTGAGGGCATGAGATGTGTCTGAGCTGAGCGCCTGTCTGTACACACACACCTGTGCACACACAGCTGGCCCATTGGCTTGAGCAGGCTGATCAGGCTGCAGAGCCAGGGTGAGCATAAGGGTGTGGGAGCACAGACGCTGAGGCAGGAGAGACGGCCGTGCAGGGGCCTTGCTCACCCATCCCTCCTTACTCGTGCGTACCCTCACCCGCGAGACCTCCTGTGCCCTGGCTACTGGCCCTGCTCACCTTTCACGCATGTGTGGTCCCTGCTGGGTTTGTGGGGATTCTTTCAGGGCCGTGTCCTTGGGGCCCACCATGGAGGGGTATGGGGGGACTGAACCAACCAAGGCCCTGGCCTGGGATGCTTCTTCCTCAGGAGCCTAGGACATAATCAGTCTTCCAGCTGGTCTCATTGAGTTAGTGTCTATCCTTTCTGTCTGTCTGTCTCTGTCCTTACGTGCAGGGGGCTGGGAGATAGTGGCCAGACTTGTGGGGCTATGGTTAAACAGTGTGTGGGAGTCCTGGGGGAACTGGGGTTGTTGGAATGGGTTTTGATGGGGTTGGGGGCCTGGACAGTGGGAATGTCCAGGGTAAGAGAGGAGAGAGGAGGCGGTCGGGGGAGACTTTATGGCTGAAGACAGAGTCCTGGGCGACTTGATGGGGGCTGTGATGAGGCCGAGGTGTGTGGCCCTGCCAGGCATCCTGGAGGCCCGGGGCAGCCCCCTAGCAGCACCGCCCTGAGTCTCAGCCCCACCCCCAGGTCTGACCTGGAGCTGCAGTTCAAGTGCTACCACCATGAGGACCGGCAGATGAACACCAACTGGCCGGCCTCGGTGCAGGTCAGCGTGAACGCCACGCCCCTCACCATCGAGCGTGGGGACAACAAGACATCCCACAAGCCGTTGCACCTCAAGCACGTGTGCCAGCCAGGCCGCAACACCATCCAGATCACCGTCACTGCCTGCTGCTGCGTGAGTGTGCCGGGGGTGGGGGCGGGGGGGAGACCCTCAATGCCCTGTGGGGTAAGCCATGGCCTGGGGTCCCCTCCTCACAGCCCTGGAGTGAGTGATCTTTTAGAAGTAGCCCAGAAATGTGCCACTGTCCTCATCCCCCTCACCGCCACCCCCGCCCCCGGGACTGTGGGATGAAACTCAGGCCATCATGCTCTGGCCTTCTCTCCTCTTGCACTACAGCCTTGCACCACTTCCTCCTGGAGCTCTTGAACACCACCTGCCCCCATGCCCACCACCTTCTTTCACTGGGGAAGTTCTGTCTCTCCCTCAAAGCTAGGCTCCATTCATGCCTCATTTGCAAGATATTTTTATATTCTAATCATCTTTTTCCCCCAGACCCAACTCCACCAAGTCTGGAGTTAACGCCCTCCCTTGATCACCCAGCAGTGCTAGCTCAGAGCTCTGTGTGTGTGTCTCCTGACCTGTGACTCACTGATCCGGGACCACATCCGAGCCATGCTCCTCTCCCCTAGGATCAGGGTCTGGCACTCAGGGCTTGCTTGGGAATTTGCAGTTTACCTGCCCCCGCCTGCTGGCTTCCCTAAAGGAGAAAGAAGAGCTCTGATCCAGCCCTCATGAGGGTTGGGGCTTCAAGACCACCCAGAGATAGAGGTCACAGGAGTAGGGATGCTATCAGAGTGAGGAGCTTGTGGGGGCTTGTTGGAGTGGGCAGTCCTGGAAGGCTTCCTGGAGGAGTGAAGACAAGACAACATCCTCCAGCAGGAAGGATGGAGTAGGCATGATGGGGAAAAGCAGGGTGCAAGGGTAGGAAGTGTTTGGCTCCCATCCTGATGCCTTGTGTCCTGTGACCTCCTTCAGAGGGGGCGGGGGTGCAGGGGGGTTGCTATTTGAGCATCAGACTCAGCTTTGGTGGAGACCCACTGTCCCTGGGGAGTGACCCCTCTCTGGGTCCCCAGCTCACAGGTCCCAAGACACATCCTGGTCCTTTAGGGCTCTCCCAGGTCCCAGGGAGACCTCTCCTACCAGGTTCCCAGGACCCTCTCCTAGCAGGGCATCACTGTGGATGTGGGGCCCTTTGCTGTGTTTAGCCTCTGGGGCACGGTGAGTGGGCATGGGGGCCACATGGCAGGGTCCGAATCTCCGCTTTTTCTTGGCAGTCCCACCTCTTTGTGCTGCAGCTGGTCCACCGGCCCTCTGTGCGCTCCGTGCTGCAAGGCCTCCTCAAGAAGCGACTCCTGCCCGCGGAGCACTGTATCACGAAAAGTGAGTTGGGGCTCAGGGCTGGAACCAGACCCCAGTCTGTCCGTAGGCACTGTCCCTCGAGCCTGACACCACTGGGCCCTGAGGGTCTCCTGGCACCAGCCCCTCCCCGTTCCCCTCCAGTGCCCCTCCTCTGGGGCTGTGGGGATAATCAGAGGAGTACACAGTACTGTTATCACAGGATATGAGGCAGATTAAACCAAGATACCATGGTGTAGGTAGTCCGGACAGGCTCCCTGGAGGTGATCACCTGGAAGGATGGGAGGAACTGGAGAAGAGGGTTCTTTGTTGCAGGGGAAGCAGAGAGGTTAGTTGCAGACTGGACCCCTTACCTCGACAGCCCAGGCCTAACTTGAGAGGGAGGGACTTGGCTTCGAGTCCCAGGCACAGACTTGGGCTGGGGGCACCATGCAGGAAGTGGGAAGTATGCTCCTACACCCCCTTCAAATGTGCTTCTTCGAATGCTGAGCCCTAGAATCCTGCTAGGCCATTTCCACACCTGGAGAGCTGAGTGCAGAAGTGGCTGTGGGGCTTTTCCGCTGACCCAGAAGATCAGTGAGGTGCCAGACTGTTCTTGCAGGTTTTGCAGAAAGTCCTGCCTTCCTAGAGAAGACACAGGGCATAAACTGCAGAGACTGGGGGGCTGACGACATGGCCACCTCCAGGGACGCTTCACACTTTTCACCTGGAGAGTGTCATTCCAGAGTATTGGGCATCCCAGAGCCCCCGGCATGCCGATCTCGCTTTCACCCAGGCCAAGGTGCCCTGCACCTACTTATGAGACCTCCCAGTGTTAGGGGGCATGGAGAACCAGGGTGTGCATCAGCCCCTTGAGGGAGTGGGGGAAGTACAGGACAGCCTTGCCCTTCTTATCCACTTCTGCCTCCACCCTGCAGTCAAGCGGAATTTTAGCAGTGTGGCGGCCTCATCGGGCAACACGACCCTCAATGGGGAGGATGGCGTGGAGCAGACAGCCATCAAGGTATCTCTGAAGTGCCCCATCACATTCCGGCGCATCCAGCTCCCTGCTCGAGGCCATGATTGCAAGCATGTCCAGGTGAGCAGTCCTGGGAGGAGCCTCCTGGAATCTGGCTGGGATGGCGAATGGGGTAGGCGCAGGGCAGCAGGGCGTCTCCAACCCCGGAAGGATGCCGTGGCCATCAGCAGCAGATTTCACTCACTCACTCCTGACATCATTTATCCTTCAAGCAACTTCTCTGTGTACTCAGAGCTACGTCCATCTGGTGTAGGTATCATCAGTGAGCTGTTGAAGTATCAGGACTTAACTTCTCTGGATGTGAGGAAGTCTTATGAGGTTTTATTGAGCAGTTAGGATGGGTGTAAACCTCACTGGTGGGACCTGCTTCTTCCCTATGAACCAAGAGACATGAACAATTCAGAGGATGGAGTAGTAACAAGGTTAGAAATAAGAGGATGGAGCCCCCACCCCCAAAATGAGAGTGCTGGGGATTTGGAATTGAGGCTTCATTGGTTATGCACCATCATAGCACTTCATTCTTCCCCTCTAAGCCTCAGTACCTCCTCTGGGCTGTGGAGACAGTTTCCTTGCCCAACTTATACACCTCTTTGGATGCGACAGATAATGACAGTCATCATGATGTCTACAAATGGGAGAGGCAGCCACTCACTTCTTTTTGTTTCCCCTCTCAGAAGGAGCCAGAAAGAATTACAGAGACCTCTTCTGGAGCCCCAGAGGGCTCCAGAACTGGAATTAGACAGTCCCAGCCCTGGAAGATGTCATAAGCCAGCTGGAAATACTGCCCTTTCGGCCACCATGGCCGATGTGAGCCTGAGAGCAGGGGCATCTCTGCCCGGCTCATCTTGAGGCCTTGCCCTAGGCACGCGCTCAGGTGGTGGCTGTGGGTTTGAGTGCCTGGCCACAGTTTGAGTGGCTAAACACAGGCAGCCCTAGTGGGTGAGATGCATTGGGTGGGGGCTACCCTGGGGCCAGGCCAGCCACACCCTCAGCCCCCACCCTCTCACAACAGGCCCCAAGGGCTTCATAGTGGGTCAGGAGCCCCCCTCCATCAAAAACTCCTTCCCTGAAAACGGGGGCAGGGGATGTCTGGTTGCCTAATTTGTCTCATACATGCTGATGAAGCAGATGGAGTGTGTCCTCCACGCATGGGCTTGGCCAGTGAGAGGGACAGGATTGGTGAGGGGCAGCTGCAGGGGAACTGGAAGGCTGCTCGGAGGCCGTGGGTCATCTGGTGCAGAGGGCTGGTATGAGGGGGGCTGGGCACAGCGTTGCAGGGACTCAGGCGTGGCCCATAGGCTATATGCACAGCAGAAAATAGGCAAGATTATCACTCCCCCCAGCCCCCCAGCCCTGGGCCTCTCCATCACCTGTCTCCCTCCCTGGCGGGACTCTTCATGAGGGTCCCAGAGGCAGCTCGGGTTGCCTGTAAGTGGTTTCTGAGGACCCTGGGCTCATCTGTCTTTGTCTCTCCGCCTCTCCAGTGCTTTGACTTGGAGTCATACCTGCAGCTGAACTGCGAGAGAGGGACCTGGAGGTGTCCTGTGTGCAAGTAAGTGACACCTGCCTCAGCATAAGCACACTCACCTGGCTGTGGGAGGAGCTTGGGGCCTGTTCTATGGAGTCCAGCCACCTCTCACCTGCCCTAAATGCATAGCAGAGGGGCTCAGATCACAGGGGCAGCGCACAGTCCTCTTGTACCAAGCTGTCACAAGGCTGCCCCCTCCTGTTGGTGCCCCAGTAGTAACCAGCGGCAGGGGCTGAGTCTCTTGGACACAGTGAGGAGGAGCGGGCTGTGTCTCCACCCTTTAGGGTCCAGGAGTCAAGGCCAAGCCCTGCCTCTCTCCTTTTCCAGTAAAACCGCTCTGCTGGAGGGCCTGGAGGTGGATCAGTACATGTGGGGCATCCTGAATGCCATCCAACAGTAAGTAGGCCTCTCCACGCCGGGGGAGGGGTGGGGGGGCAGCAAGAATGCGGGCCCTGATGGCATGAGGTGAGCATACATGGTTGCCCCTGATACTTTATCCCCCACTGGGCCGGCAGACCATTTTCCCACATCCCTCACCTCTCTGCAAATTTAAGGACTTGTCTACCTGGGGGCAGATGAACTTTCCAGGAAGGGCCACGCTCAGTCAGAGCAGGAGGCTGACGGTGCCTGTGGTGGTGGCCGTGCTGTGAACGCAGGCTTTGGGGCCAGCCACACAGCCACTTGCTTTTCCTAGCCTCAGTCTCCCCTTCTCTCCAAAGATGTAAAAGTCTCCCATACCTCTGTTGTAAGCAGAGTGTGATGGGAATGGGGGCAGAGCGAGCCTGGATGAGAGCATCACAATGTCTCTTCAAGCTGGAGGCTCTTGTGTCTACAACCTGGTACCCAGGACCCCAGCTCTGCCCCTCTGTTCCCCCAGCTCCGAGTTTGAAGAGGTCACCATCGACCCCACATGCAGCTGGCGGCCAGTGCCCATCAAGTCGGACCTACACATTAAAGATGACCCTGATGGCATCCCCTCCAAGAGGTTCAAGACCATGAGTCCCAGTCAGATGATCATGCCCAATGTCATGGAGATGATCGCCGCCCTGGGCCCTGGCCCGTCCCCCTATCCACTCCCGCCTCCACCTGGGAGCGCCAACTCCAACGACTACAGCAGCCAAGGTGGGTGACGGCCGATGAGGC
>SJYW01012339.1:0-17239 GCA_006410735.1 Raphicerus campestris | reverse complement strand
TGTAAACTCTCCTCCTCCCCTCCCCTTCCATCTCCCTCCAAGAAGAGAAGCTGGCCACCCTGGAGAAGTCCTGGAGGCAGGGGACTTCCTGGCCCCTAGTTCTCCACGGGCAGTTCTGGGCCTGATGGCACCTTGCACACGTCCTTCTGGCTCACTCTGGCACACACACACCTGCTCACATGCAGATCTGTGTTCTCCTGACATACATCCCCCCGCCCCCCAACGTGGACACAAACACTCTAAGGGATATACTCTGGCGTGCCTACCAGATTCCACTTCCTTCTTTGGACTCGGCCTCACCCTGTCTCTGCGGAGGGAAAGCCACAACAGCCAAATTCTAGTCTGTCCTATTTTCTGAGGCCAGAGCTGAGAGAAGAGCGGGAGCTCTTCTGATGCTGGGCTCTGAGAATCAGATTCACTTCCCTGAAGTTCAGGAGAAGACACAGGAAGGGAAGCCAGTTGTGTGTCTGAGGCTGTAAGGACAGTTAGTAGAAACAGGACCTGGGCAGCGTCTGTAGCAAAGGAGCCTGTGTAAGTTGCAATCATGGGCAAGAGAAGACTCAAGGTCCCCCTTAAAGGGGAAGGGGGCGAGGGTGCTGAGAAGTGAGGTGGTCAGAGGGACAGAAGCTGTCTTAACATGATGAGATTCCTGTTCCTAAGACCAGAGAATCTACCAGGGGCTTGCTATCAGAGCCCAGACAGCAAGGCATAGCCTTTGAGTCACACTGGGCCTGAGTCCCAGCACCCCGTACAGGGCCTGGCACCACTCTGGGTCCCTTTCTTGCCAGCCAGGCCATCCCTTCACCAGGACCAGGGACTACTGGAGACCCGGAGTGAGACCAATGGGGGCCGCACATTCCTACGGGCGAGGCTCCAGGTTCTCTGCAGGGACCCCTGCATCAGGGGCTCCTCCGACTTAGCGCCTGACCGCACAGTTTCTCTTTGTTTTGTTTTGCAGGGTGATTGGGCAGGGGTGGTGGTTGATAACGCAAAACCAGCAAACACCCAAACCACTCCTTACCATTCACAAAATCGCTAGTTCGCCAAATCTTCGTTTTTGTCCATTTATTTAGAAAAAAAAAAAATTAACATGGGCAAATGAGATACCTCAGTGTTACAACAGAGTATAGAAATGTCTAGCAATAGTCAAATAATTTGATCTTTAAATACAAAATAACCACATGAACACCTAATATACAGGTTTCATCTGAATACATATTTATTAGATAAATATTAGAGGCTGTCACATCATCTAACTACATACAGTTTTGCAAGACTAGAAATCACAATTAGTTTTCTGACCAGTTTAAAGTATGAAATGATTGCATTGTACAGAGATGTACAAAGACGATGACGGTCGCTGTGGGGGTTACTTCAGGCTGCACGGTGGGTGTGTGTTCACGCGTGTCTGTGTCAATCACCTGCGATCATGATATCAAAAATTATACAAAGTATGAATTTGGTTACAATTTTCTTCTGAAATCCCCGTTTCTTTTCATTATTTCCATAGCACCCTAAAAATACACAGGTGGCAGGACTAGTACACTGAAGCTAAATAGTACATATAGGTAAAATAAAAACAAAAACGCAACAAAAGCTTCCTTTGCACACAGAGTCAGAGTATATTACATGATGAGACAGATGCGGAGAGAGACCTCACAGACGCTAACAGACGGGATCTAGTTTTTTTCCACATTAAGATGGAGTTCCAAGCCTTTTTGTTTTGTTCCGTAAAATAAAAACAATACACATTCCGAGGGAAATGAATGCATCTGTTAACATGTCTCTAATTCTCATTTACATATATACACATGTCCCTTGAGTGGCTGCTGCCCGCGTCGCCCCGTCTGGCTGGCTGAGGCCGAGGGAGCAGATGTGGAGCTCTCTGGGGGTTCAGGGCTTCCATTAGGGAGAAAGTATTAGTTCCTTAAAAAATAAAAATGGCTACAGGAATATGATCCATGGGTAAAGCTTCAAACCAAGAAGATGGGGTGATTGCTTGCACTTGACCTTCCCGCCTGCCTGCTGGCGCCCTGTCCATTCCGTGGAGTGTAGGCAGCAACGTGCTTGTGGCCTGGGTGGATGCTTGTCATGGAGAAGTGGCTTGCTGAGGCATCGTTTTTGCTGAGGTTACGTATGGCTCCAAGTAGTCATCCGAAAGGGTCAGGGAAGCATCTCCCCAGAGTTCAGAACCGCCCTTGCTTGGGGAAGCCGTTGTCACCTGAATGTGTCACCAACTAGGGCTTGTTCCAGCCCCAGACACCTTGATGCCCACCCCCCTACCCCCACCCCATCAACCCAGCTCCAAAATCGCTCTGGAAGAATATGTGCCCAGAGCACAGGATGCAGGCACTGCAGGTCTGGAAAGTTCTTTGCTGAACTTGCTGGTGGAGGCTTGCTTCAGAGGGGACCCAGGAAATCCACCTCAGGGTGCTGAGCCCACGGCAGACGGATGAAGGAGATGCCTGGAGCCTGGGTTGTGGGCAGTAGATAGACCCACTGTGCTAGAAAGCTGTGGCTAAGTTGGTGAGCAGAGTGGGGACACCCTGATAACAAGAACACACCCAGGCCTTTTTGAGACAGTCTTGCAAGGCAGGAAGCGGGAAATTCTAAGGAAGGCATCTATAGGTCTGTCTGGGGCGG
This sequence comes from Raphicerus campestris, assembly GCA_006410735.1. Classification (NCBI taxonomy): domain Eukaryota; kingdom Metazoa; phylum Chordata; class Mammalia; order Artiodactyla; family Bovidae; genus Raphicerus; species Raphicerus campestris. The sequence goes on along the minus strand of SJYW01012339.1, from coordinate 14,596 downwards.
GGCATCTCTAGATGGCCTGACACAGCTGAGGCTAAGGGTCACTGGTCGGTGATGTCCCCACCAGCCAACTGGGGATGGCTCCCAACAGCAGGTAGCCTGGTCTTCATCTAACTCACGGTGCAGCCACCCATGCTTTTCGTCCCTTCATCTGTACAAATGGCCCTGGTTGCCTTTTTTTTTTTTTTTTTTTTAAAGGGACTTGGTCTTTGTCGTTGAGTCAGGGTATTTTAAAAACACCAGCAAAGGCTATAACTAGGTCATGAAAATGTTGAATATTATCAAAGACAATACTAAAATATTCACAAAGATATTTACAAAAGCAATTCTTAAAACAATTGATTTGCATACAGAACACCACGCTGTTTGAAAAAACCTCAACAACGGGACAAAGGAAAGGGGTTGGGGAGGGACAATGGCAGCTTTCCTAAAGAAAACTCTGTGCCAGGCTGGCTGGTTCAGTGAACGGAAGTCACCTGCTGGGGCCAGCGTTCCGGTCAGCTCCAGAGGAGTGCTGGGTGTCCCCCCGCCAACAGAGGGGGCCACGGAGACTGAGAATATAGACAGTGAATGGGGCAGCGAGCGAAGTCCCCGGGCAGCAGCAGGGGAGGGGCACGACAAAGTTACAGAGGAGATCCAAGCGACCCAACCGCCCAGCATCACAGGCCACGTGCCTCGGGGAGCACAGGAGAGCCTGGAACAAAACAGATGCACAGAACGCGCCCCGGGGCACTCTGAGAGCGAGCCAGCGGTTGGCGGGATGGAGCAAAGCACAGAGGGCAAACCAGAGGCTGCTTCTGCTGGAGCAGGAGTGTGGGGTGAGCTTGCATGAGCAGAGGGACATGAAGCGAGGGAGAGGCTGGTGGCCAAGCACTGGAGCTGAGACAGCCACAGAAACACCATGCGATGCTTGATCCTGGCACACACGGCGATGGGCTGCGCTGGAGCCCGGGGCAGCCTTGAGCACAGACCAGACAGACAGAGGAGCCGGAGAGCGAGCAATGCCTGGGTTCCTGCTGCTGAGCCCTTGCATCCCCTGCCTTTCCACCACCCACCCTGCCGTCCGGGCGGACACGGGCACTGGGGCAGAGGGACGTGGGCGTCCCACGTAACAGTCTCAGAGGGGTGGGGGAGGGGAGCAGAGGAAGGAAGTAGAACACGCAGGGAGAAATGGTTCGCTTGCTGTCCAAGTCCCACGTTCCTCTTCTCCAAGTGACTTCGTAGCTTTGCTGCAGTCGTTTAAAAACCAGGAGAGGCTTGGAGCAAAACTGTAAGTTGCTGATTCTATTGGACTCCAACTTTGACTGGTGGCCTTCCCCGCCTCCAACTAAGGGCACAATAATTTCAGCTGGGTTCTTTCTCTGCACCCTGGTCCCCCCAAGGCTGGGCCCTGGCCTGAGTCAGTGGTTCTAGGGCCATCCTGGCTTTGAGAGGCCCTGACTCCCTTTTTCCACCTGTCCCCGAGCAAGAGGGTGAATGGCTCTCCCTTTCCCAAACACAGAATCTTGTCTTTTCTCTCTGCTTTCGGAGACTGTTCATAGGGTATCCTGGCTTAAGAGGTCTGGGTTCAAAGCGATAGCCTTAGCCCCTGAGAGTTCTCTTGCCCAGAGGTTTGTGCTTTTCTGTGGTGGGCGGTGGTGGTGGGCAGGCTGTTCTCAATGCTGCCAACTGCGGCTCCTCCTTCAAGGCTTAGGGCCGCCGAGGTCTGGGGGGCTCTCTCTCAGGGTCATAGTCACTTGGAGATGGCTCTGGGCCAGGAAGCAGGGAAGCTGGGTTACAGTTTAGAAACTGGAAGAATCTGGGGGGCACTGGAGGGTCGTCTGGAAGCCACCATCAGCATGTGCCCCCTCCCTGGGCTGTTGCCCCGTCTCGAGGGTCATCTTCAGGGCCTGCTCTGGGCGTGGGCTCCAGACCCGCACCTCTTTCACAGCGCACCCTCCTGCCCTTGGCTCTGAAGGCCGCAGAAGGGGAAGTCCGAGGGCTCGGGCTCCCAGCAGGGAAGTGTGGGGGGCAGACGGGGAAGGAGGCCAAGTGGGGAGGGGTGGCCCTGATGCAAGGGTGGGCTTCAGTAATGATGACCTCCTCATCATTACTATTGCTCGGCAGGTCGGGGGGGATCCAGGTCTGAGAGGAGCTCGTCGGCGTTTGTGAGTTCTGGAAGGAGATCCAGCGAAGGCTCCGGCATGTCAGATTCTCCCTGCGCTCCGACCTGACCCTCTAAGGCTGAGGAGGGGTTAAAGGTCAGGTCGCTGTGTGGATGGTTGCCTGGAGAGGTCTGTGGCGGTTGCCGGGGAGGCTGGGAAGGAGGAGGAGGAGCTCCAGTGAGATGTAATGGAGGCCCTGACTGGCTGCTGGGGTGTGGGACGTGCAAACCTTGTTGTATGGAGGGATGGGGCTGGTCAGAACTGCCAGCGTGTGGCATAGTCTCCTGCATGGGGTGACTGAGGGGCTTCTCGAGGGTGGACATGTTGCTGGGCATGTCCGGAGGGTGGGAGAGCTGAGGGGCCCGTGCATGAAGTCATTCATGGACGTCCCACTGGGGTTCCCGTGGGGAAAGTCAAAGTTGCCATGGCCTTGGTAGTTGTTTCCTTGGCTGCTGTAGTCGTTGGAGTTGGTGCTCCCAGGCGGAGGCGGGAGTGGATAGGGGGACGGGCCAGGGCCCAGGGCAGTGATCATCTCCATGACATTGGGCATGATCATCTGGCTGGGACTCATGGTCTTGAACCTCTTGGAGGGGATGCCATCAGGGTCATCTTTAATGTGTAGGTCCTACTTGATGGGCACTGGCCGCCAGCTGCATGTGGGGTAGATGGTGACCTCTTCAAACTCGGAGTGTTGAATGGCATTCAGGATGCCCCACATGTACTGATCCACCTCCAGGCCCTCCAGCGGAGCAGTTTTATTGCATACAGGACACCTCCAGGTCCTTCTCTCACAGTTGAGCTGCAGGTATGACTCCAAGTCAAAGCACTGGACATGCTTGCAATCATGGCCTCGAGCAGGGAGCTGGATGTACCAGAATGTGATGGGGCACTTCAGAGCTGATGTGGAGGTCTGACCTGGAGCTGCAGTTCAAGTGCTACCACCATGAGGACCGGCAGATGAACACCAACTGGCCGGCCTCGGTGCAGGTCAGCGTGAACGCCACGCCCCTCACCATCGAGCGTGGGGACAACAAGACATCCCACAAGCCGTTGCACCTCAAGCACGTGTGCCAGCCAGGCCGCAACACCATCCAGATCACCGTCACTGCCTGCTGCTGCGTGAGTGTGCCGGGGGTGGGGGCGGGGGGGAGACCCTCAATGCCCTGTGGGGTAAGCCATGGCCTGGGGTCCCCTCCTCACAGCCCTGGAGTGAGTGATCTTTTAGAAGTAGCCCAGAAATGTGCCACTGTCCTCATCCCCCTCACCGCCACCCCCGCCCCCGGGACTGTGGGATGAAACTCAGGCCATCATGCTCTGGCCTTCTCTCCTCTTGCACTACAGCCTTGCACCACTTCCTCCTGGAGCTCTTGAACACCACCTGCCCCCATGCCCACCACCTTCTTTCACTGGGGAAGTTCTGTGTCTCCCTCAAAGCTAGGCTCCATTCATGCCTCATTTGCAAGACATTTTTATATTCTAATCATCTTTTTCCCCCAGACCCAACTCCACCAAGTCTGGAGTTAACGCCCTCCCTTGATCACCCAGCAGTGCTAGCTCAGAGCTCTGTGTGTGTGTCTCCTGACCTGTGACTCACTGATCCGGGACCACATCCGAGCCATGCTCCTCTCCCCTAGGATCAGGGTCTGGCACTCAGGGCTTGCTTGGGAATTTGCAGTTTACCTGCCCCCGCCTGCTGGCTTCCCTAAAGGAGAAAGAAGAGCTCTGATCCAGCCCTCATGAGGGTTGGGGCTTCAAGACCACCCAGAGATAGGGGTCACAGGAGTAGGGATGCTATCAGAGTGAGGAGCTTGTGGGGGCTTGTTGGAGTGGGCAGTCCTGGAAGGCTTCCTGGAGGAGTGAAGACAAGACAACATCCTCCAGCAGGAAGGATGGAGTAGGCATGATGGGGAAAAGCAGGGTGCAAGGGTAGGAAGTGTTTGGCTCCCATCCTGATGCCTTGTGTCCTGTGACCTCCTTCAGAGGGGGCGGGGGTGCAGGGGGGTTGCTATTTGAGCATCAGACTCAGCTTTGGTGGAGACCCACTGTCCCTGGGGAGTGACCCCTCTCTGGGTCCCCAGCTCACAGGTCCCAAGACACATCCTGGTCCTTTAGGGCTCTCCCAGGTCCCAGGGAGACCTCTCCTACCAGGTTCCCAGGACCCTCTCCTAGCAGGGCATCACTGTGGATGTGGGGCCCTTTGCTGTGTTTAGCCTCTGGGGCACGGTGAGTGGGCATGGGGGCCACATGGCAGGGTCCGAATCTCCGCTTTTTCTTGGCAGTCCCACCTCTTTGTGCTGCAGCTGGTCCACCGGCCCTCTGTGCGCTCCGTGCTGCAAGGCCTCCTCAAGAAGCGACTCCTGCCCGCGGAGCACTGTATCACGAAAAGTGAGTTGGGGCTCAGGGCTGGAACCAGACCCCAGTCTGTCCGCAGGCACTGTCCCTCGAGCCTGACACCACTGGGCCCTGAGGGTCTCCTGGCACCAGCCCCTCCCCGTTCCCCTCCAGTGCCCCTCCTCTGGGGCTGTGGGGATAATCAGAGGAGTACACAGTACTGTTATCACAGGATATGAGGCAGATTAAACCAAGATACCATGGTGTAGGTAGTCCGGACAGGCTCCCTGGAGGTGATCACCTGGAAGGATGGGAGGAACTGGAGAAGAGGGTTCTTTGTTGCGGGGGAAGCAGAGAGGTTAGTTGCAGACTGGACCCCTTACCTCGACAGCCCAGGCCTAACTTGAGAGGGAGGGACTTGGCTTCGAGTCCCAGGCGCAGACTTGGGCTGGGGGCACCATGCAGGAAGTGGGAAGTATGCTCCTACACCCCCTTCAAATGTGCTTCTTCGAATGCTGAGCCCTAGAATCCTGCTAGGCCATTTCCACACCTGGAGAGCTGAGTGCAGAAGTGGCTGTGGGGCTTTTCCGCTGACCCAGAAGATCAGTGAGGTGCCAGACTGTTCTTGCAGGTTTTGCAGAAAGTCCTGCCTTCCTAGAGAAGACACAGGGCATAAACTGCAGAGACTGGGGGGCTGACGACATGGCCACCTCCAGGGACGCTTCACACTTTTCACCTGGAGAGTGTCATTCCAGAGTATTGGGCATCCCAGAGCCCCCGGCATGCCGATCTCGCTTTCACCCAGGCCAAGGTGCCCTGCACCTACTTATGAGACCTCCCAGTGTTAGGGGGCATGGAGAACCAGGGTGTGCATCAGCCCCTTGAGGGAGTGGGGGAAGTACAGGACAGCCTTGCCCTTCTTATCCACTTCTGCCTCCACCCTGCAGTCAAGCGGAATTTTAGCAGTGTGGCGGCCTCATCGGGCAACACGACCCTCAATGGGGAGGATGGCGTGGAGCAGACAGCCATCAAGGTATCTCTGAAGTGCCCCATCACATTCCGGCGCATCCAGCTCCCTGCTCGAGGCCATGATTGCAAGCATGTCCAGGTGAGCAGTCCTGGGAGGAGCCTCCTGGAATCTGGCTGGGATGGCGAATGGGGTAGGCGCAGGGCAGCAGGGCGTCTCCAACCCCGGAAGGATGCCGTGGCCATCAGCAGCAGATTTCACTCACTCACTCCTGACATCATTTATCCTTCAAGCAACTTCTCTGTGTACTCAGAGCTACGTCCATCTGGTGTAGGTATCATCAGTGAGCTGTTGAAGTATCAGGACTTAACTTCTCTGGATGTGAGGAAGTCTTATGAGGTTTTATTGAGCAGTTAGGATGGGTGTAAACCTCACTGGTGGGACCTGCTTCTTCCCTATGAACCAAGAGACATGAACAATTCAGAGGATGGAGTAGTAACAAGGTTAGAAATAAGAGGATGGAGCCCCCACCCCCAAAATGAGAGTGCTGGGGATTTGGAATTGAGGCTTCATTGGTTATGCACCATCATAGCACTTCATTCTTCCCCTCTAAGCCTCAGTACCTCCTCTGGGCTGTGGAGACAGTTTCCTTGCCCAACTTATACACCTCTTTGGATGCGACAGATAATGACAGTCATCATGATGTCTACAAATGGGAGAGGCAGCCACTCACTTCTTTTTGTTTCCCCTCTCAGAAGGAGCCAGAAAGAATTACAGAGACCTCTTCTGGAGCCCCAGAGGGCTCCAGAACTGGAATTAGACAGTCCCAGCCCTGGAAGATGTCATAAGCCAGCTGGAAATACTGCCCTTTCGGCCACCATGGCCGATGTGAGCCTGAGAGCAGGGGCATCTCTGCCCGGCTCATCTTGAGGCCTTGCCCTAGGCATGCGCTCAGGTGGTGGCTGTGGGTTTGAGTGCCTGGCCACAGTTTGAGTGGCTAAACACAGGCAGCCCTAGTGGGTGAGATGCATTGGGTGGGGGCTACCCTGGGGCCAGGCCAGCCACACCCTCAGCCCCCACCCTCTCACAACAGGCCCCAAGGGCTTCATAGTGGGTCAGGAGCCCCCCTCCATCAAAAACTCCTTCCCTGAAAACGGGGGCAGGGGATGTCTGGTTGCCTAATTTGTCTCATACATGCTGATGAAGCAGATGGAGTGTGTCCTCCACGCATGGGCTTGGCCAGTGAGAGGGACAGGATTGGTGAGGGGCAGCTGCAGGGGAACTGGAAGGCTGCTCGGAGGCCGTGGGTCATCTGGTGCAGAGGGCTGGTATGAGGGGGGCTGGGCACAGCGTTGCAGGGACTCAGGCGTGGCCCATAGGCTATATGCACAGCAGAAAATAGGCAAGATTATCACTCCCCCCAGCCCCCCAGCCCTGGGCCTCTCCATCACCTGTCTCCCTCCCTGGCGGGACTCTTCATGAGGGTCCCAGAGGCAGCTCGGGTTGCCTGTAAGTGGTTTCTGAGGACCCTGGGCTCATCTGTCTTTGTCTCTCGGCCTCTCCAGTGCTTTGACTTGGAGTCATACCTGCAGCTGAACTGCGAGAGAGGGACCTGGAGGTGTCCTGTGTGCAAGTAAGTGACACCTGCCTCAGCATAAGCACACTCACCTGGCTGTGGGAGGAGCTTGGGGCCTGTTCTATGGAGTCCAGCCACCTCCCACCTGCCCTAAATGCATAGCAGAGGGGCTCAGATCACAGGGGCAGCGCACAGTCCTCTTGTACCAAGCTGTCACAAGGCTGCCCCCTCCTGTTGGTGCCCCAGTAGTAACCAGCGGCAGGGGCTGAGTCTCTTGGACACAGTGAGGAGGAGCGGGCTGTGTCTCCACCCTTTAGGGTCCAGGAGTCAAGGCCAAGCCCTGCCTCTCTCCTTTTCCAGTAAAACCGCTCTGCTGGAGGGCCTGGAGGTGGATCAGTACATGTGGGGCATCCTGAATGCCATCCAACAGTAAGTAGGCCTCTCCACGCTGGGGGAGGGGTGGGGGGGCAGCAAGAATGCGGGCCCTGATGGCATGAGGTGAGCATACATGGTTGCCCCTGATACTTTATCCCCCACTGGGCCGGCAGACCATTTTCCCACATCCCTCACCTCTCTGCAAATTTAAGGACTTGTCTACCTGGGGGCAGATGAACTTTCCAGGGAGGGCCACGCTCAGTCAGAGCAGGAGGCTGACGGTGCCTGTGGTGGTGGCCGTGCTGTGAACGCAGGCTTTGGGGCCAGCCACACAGCCACTTGCTTTTCCTAGCCTCAGTCTCCCCTTCTCTCCAAAGATGTAAAAGTCTCCCATACCTCTGTTGTAAGCAGAGTGTGATGGGAATGGGGGCAGAGCGAGCCTGGATGAGAGCATCACAATGTCTGTTCAAGCTGGAGGCTCTTGTGTCTACAACCTGGTACCCAGGACCCCAGCTCTGCCCCTCTATTCCCCCAGCTCCGAGTTTGAAGAGGTCACCATCGACCCCACATGCAGCTGGCGGCCAGTGCCCATCAAGTCGGACCTACACATTAAAGATGACCCTGATGGCATCCCCTCCAAGAGGTTCAAGACCATGAGTCCCAGTCAGATGATCATGCCCAATGTCATGGAGATGATCGCCGCCCTGGGCCCTGGCCCGTCCCCCTATCCACTCCCGCCTCCACCTGGGAGCGCCAACTCCAACGACTACAGCAGCCAAGGTGGGTGACGGCCGATGAGGCAGGCGGGGGGAGCCATGCCGGGGCCCAGGGCTTCTGGGGAGATGGCGGCATGTGCAGGGAAGCTGTGGTGTGAAGAGGCAGAGGTAACTCGCCCCCCAAAAAACCCCACCCCACTGCTGGCCTTGGGGTGCAGTGCCATCCTGCCTTCTCCGTCACACTGCTTGGTTCCATCCAGCCCTGCGGGTTGGTACCCAGTTGGGAAGGCATGCGTGAGATGCTGCGCCATGAGCTAGCCTCCTGCCCCTCACACCCCACCCTGCTCAGCCTCCTCTCCTGACTCCTGGAGCTCCCAGGCCAGCAGCTGCCGATCTCAGGGGCTTCCAAGCCCCTTTGCTTGAGACGCTACCACCACCTGCCCCTGGAGTTCTGGCTCTTCCCTAGGCCCCCTGTGTTTCCCTCCGATGGTCTGTGTATTGGCCCTGCAACTCTTCCACCCTCTGAGAGACAAGAGTCCAGGGGCCTGGAGCACCAGCCTTCAGCCACCGAGGTCACTGTCACTGTCCCTTACTTCTCTCTGCCACCCAGACCCAGCTGCACTGCACTGCTCTCGGTTCCCAGAGAGCACCGTCCCTGCCCCTAGAAGTCTGGGGATGGCAGCACCCCACAGAATCCATGCCCTTAGGTCCCCAGGGCTCCAGGATGATCAGATTTCCAGAGAGGTTAGCCTACCTAGCCAGAGTCCCACAGCGTACTGAGGGGCCCAGCTTTCCAGCGTGCTGATCCTCTGAGCTCTCACTACCACCAGACGGTGAAGAGAGCAGCGGCTTGGCGGCCAGACGGCTGACTTCTCAGGGTGGACTCTCAAACCTAACACAGCTTCCTTTGTTTACCAGGCAGATTCTGGCCACCTGCTCTGGGCCTGGGGTGTCCCAGTGATGAAGGGCAGGCATGTGGTGGCTGCAGGGGAGCAAGTCTGGGAACTAGCTCAGCAGATCCTGCAGAGAGTTCAGACTGGGCCTCATTCTAGGACCCTCTGCCCAGGAGGGAGTCCTGGAGTCCTGCCCACCCCATCCCCTATGCTGGCCCTGCTTGTAGCTGTAGACCAGCAGACACCCAGGGGTGCGAAGGACCATGGGACAATGCCACCCTGGGCCCCACCGTACAGCCTGGAGGTCTGAGCTCAGAGCTGACCCTAGCCTTGCAGGGGGTTAGGCCTGAGTTCTTCGTTTACACAGTCTGATTCCCTGAGCAGGGGGTGGGGGCGTTTTCCCTCTGATGACACCCCCTCCCCATCTGGTTCCATCCCCAGGAAACAACTACCAAGGCCATGGCAACTTTGACTTTCCCCACGGGAACCCTGGTGGGACGTCCATGAACGACTTCATGCACGGGCCCCCCCAGCTCTCCCACCCTCCGGACATGCCCAACAACATGGCCGCCCTCGAGAAGCCCCTCAGTCACCCCATGCAGGAGACTGTGAGTACCTGTTCCTCGCCCATGACCCTCCACCTCCCCGGTGCCCCCAGCCCCAATGTGGGGCTGTTGGGACAGAGGGCTCCCCTGGACCTTTCTGATGTTTGCCTGGTTCCCTCCCAGGCGAAGAGGAGGGCGGAGAGTTAAGTCTGGGGACTCAGGAGGGAGAGGGGGGCCTAACCGAGGCTGGGTCACGGCTCAACAGCATCCCTGGATTTGGCTGTTTCAGCCAGGACATCAGGTTCTCAGATGGGGGAAACTTCAGGCTCTTACCTGCACATACATACTGCATACATGTACACACGTGGGGAGGCCTGCACACACCCCGCACGCAGGCCCACACACTGCCATACACATGGCACACATCCTACACACATGTGCACACACACACTGTCCCCTCTTACACGGACTTATCATAGCTCCAGCCGCCTAGAATTTTGTCCCAAACCCAAGCACTTTACTCCCTGAGAGTCTGATCACCTCCTTCTGCGAAAAGAAATGTGAGGGCATCTACTTATCCCAAGAGGATTCACTTCTCCTCCTGTTTCACATATTAACACACACTCTGTCACTGAGAAAGCCCCTCTGGGTGAGGTGCCCTGTGCCGTCCCTTCGTCTCCTGTGGCCCCAACAGCAGTGGTGGGAGGTCTGACCCCCCCCCCCCCAGGTCCTCATCTGGGCAGCGCTGGATGATCCCACTTGGTCTAGTGGGCACGTTCTGAGTTTGACCTCCTGGCTGTGCCTTGTATCAGTTGCAAGCGAGACAGACGCAGGCCTCGTGCTCAAAGAGAAGTTCTCGTGGTGCCTGGATGGAGGAAACACAGTTGGTGTTTTGGGAAAGCCGAGGTCCAGGGGCTGAAGACTGAGGCCTCGATTATTCTTTGTGTCTCTCATCTTAGCCAAGGGGCAGTCACAGAGGGCCTGGCAGTAGGTCCTGGGTCACAGCTGCCAGAGAGAAGGGGCTGGGGGTCTCGTCAACACCCAGCAGTGGGGTTGGGCCTGCACCCGAAGACGCCTCTCCAAGCTCTCCATTCTCACGGTGTGGCCTCGAAGGAAGGGGCTTCTGGATTGCACTGTGTTCCCCACACTTGACATGCAGTTGGCTCTGCCACTGGGTCAGGAGATTGTCCTGTACACCGAGCCACTAATTCTCAGCAGGACCGACTATTAACCAGAAGGACTCTGAGAAAGGGGCACTGTAGCAACTTGCCCACAGGAACCCACAATGCCACATCAGAAATAACTGCTTTCACAGGCCTTTGGCCCTGTTTTTATAAGTTACTTTTTGCCCTGTGGGGCTTCTGATTTCTGGGAGCCTTTCTCCTGGCCCCCTTCCCTGGCCCTGCTCCCCAGAATCTCAGCATTCCATGCCCAGGAGTCACCCAGATCATCCCCTGACCCCATATTCACGTGGCACCTTCTGAGTCCTCACAGTTTCCAACACTCGAACATGGCAGCGGGGCCAGTGTTTCCTTCCCCTGTCCAACAAGACTCTCTACCACCTTGTCAGTTCTGCTGCCTGGGGTCTTTGCAGAGGGACCTAAGCCTGTGAGCTGACTTCACAGCCCCCCAGGATGCTTCTCAAATATGCACCGTCCTCGCCCGTTTCTGGGCTTATGTTAGATGGTGACTAGACCCAGAAGTACAGATGGACAATGGGGTGCAATCGCGACCAGCCCCCCAACACCTGCCCAGCCAGAGCAGCCTCACCCAGCTGAGTGCGAGGCCAGAAGGATTCACAGTGCACAGTGGGAGGGCCCCAAGCAGGCGCTCCTTCACCCAAGGGCTCTCCTGTGCGGTGGCGGGGGGGCGGATGTTGATGGGTGTATCGACAGCCTCAGAGNTTCTTTGTGTCTCTCATCTTAGCCAAGGGGCAGTCACGGAGGGCCTGGCAGTAGGTCCTGGGTCACAGCTGCCAGAGAGAAGGGGCTGGGGGTCTCGTCAACACCCAGCAGTGGGGTTGGGCCTGCACCCGAAGACGCCTCTCCAAGCTCTCCATTCTCACGGTGTGGCCTCGAAGGAAGGGGCTTCTGGATTGCACTGTGTTCCCCACACTTGACATGCAGTTGGCTCTGCCACTGGGTCAGGAGATTGTCCTGTACACCGAGCCACTAATTCTCAGCAGGACCGACTATTAACCAGAAGGACTCTGAGAAAGGGGCACTGTAGCAACTTGCCCACAGGAACCCACAATGCCACATCAGAAATAACTGCTTTCACAGGCCTTTGGCCCTGTTTTTATAAGTTACTTTTTGCCCTGTGGGGCTTCTGATTTCTGGGAGCCTTTCTCCTGGCCCCCTTCCCTGGCCCTGCTCCCCAGAATCTCAGCATTCCATGCCCAGGAGTCACCCAGATCATCCCCTGACCCCATATTCACGTGGCACCTTCTGAGTCCTCACAGTTTCCAACACTCGAACATGGCAGCGGGGCCAGTGTTTCCTTCCCCTGTCCAACAAGACTCTCTACCACCTTGTCAGTTCTGCTGCCTGGGGTCTTTGCAGAGGGACCTAAGCCTGTGAGCTGACTTCACAGCCCCCCAGGATGCTTCTCAAATATGCACCGTCCTCGCCCGTTTCTGGGCTTATGTTAGATGGTGACTAGACCCAGAAGTACAGATGGACAATGGGGTGCAATCGCGACCAGCCCCCCAACACCTGCCCAGCCAGAGCAGCCTCACCCAGCTGAGTGCGAGGCCAGAAGGATTCACAGTGCACAGTGGGAGGGCCCCAAGCAGGCGCTCCTTCACCCAAGGGCTCTCCTGTGCGGTGGCGGGGGAGCGGATGTTGATGGGTGTATCGACAGCCTCAGAGAGCACTCGCCCCTCCAGGCTCCGAGATAATTCCAGCAAGATGTCAGGGCCAAGGAGGGCAGCTGTGTCAGCAGATCCAGGGGGGCGGGCTGTCTGGGGCTGGGCTCCAGGTGTGTGGAGCCCTCTCCTGCCCCCTGCTTCCCAGAGCAGTCACCGTGGAGCACTGCAGGCATGGGGAGGAGGCAGGCTGGCCTCATACTGACAGCCCTGTCCCTCCAGCCCCTCCTGGTCCTTCTTACTTCATTTGCATCCCACACATGTTCCCCCAGGGTCACCATCCTTAAGGTCATGTGGACATCGCCTGTTCTCAGGGCTCCAGGCTGTAGGGGCGGTGCTTGCAGGGGGCCACCTGAACTATGGGCAGAGGCCGGCCCAAAGCAAGGCCTGGGAAACGACTTTTAGGAGAAATAGGAAGAGGAACTGGGTTCTCTGGAGATCGGGACGGTGTGGCTGCTGTTTGCACACCCACGAAGGAAGTGTCAGTGTTTCTGTGTGGCCCAGAAGACGGGGCAGGAGGAGGGTAACAAAAGACCACAGCGACAAGTGGCTGCCTGGCTGCACATTCTGAGTGAGCAGCCTGGCTCGTCAGGGAGCTCCCTGCACGGGCAGAGTGTGGGGGCGCTGCTGGGGCCAGGGCTGAGGTGGGGGTCGCTTGGGGAATGCTGGAAATGGGGCCAGGACCTGGACTTTTCACTTTGAGATCTGGGCTCTGAAGGCAGGACTGCTTGAGGGAGCAAACAGACCAGGGGAAGTGTAATTCTCACTCACTCACTCCTGTGTCCCCTGCCCACCCACAGCCCCTGTGCGCATGGGGCGGGGTGTGGGCCCTTAGGTTGTCTATGAGAGAAGCATGCCGTGGAGGCCCAGGTGGGCGGCTAGCAGGCAGGATTCGGAAGCCCCAGGCTCGCTCCTTTTCCATGGGCTCAATTGCCTGGGGCCGGCTGCCAGCCCCGGCCCAGGGCTCACGTGGGGCGCAGAGCCCCTCCCAGAACTGCACGCCCGCCCATGCTGTCGTCCATGTCCGCTCTCCGCCAGCCCAGCTCGGGCCTGCAGCACGCCGCCAGCAGCACTCCTGCCCGCCTCCCTGCCCCCTGGAAACATGCCCATTTCGCTTCTCCATCCTGCCCTTGCTGTTGTTCATTGTGCTGGTGTCCAGGCCAGGGAGGCAGAGGGGCTCCCAGGGGCCTGCCTGGACCCCAAGATCTCAGTGTCTCTGCTCATCTCAGAGCCCTTGGCCACCTCCCTCCCGGCCCCACGTGGCCTCAGCCTCCCTGACGGGTGGTTTCGGGGGGAGGATTTTTGTTTGTTTGTTTCTCTGCAGAGGGAAAAAAAAAAGCATTCAGCTTTGTAGAGGGGTGGCTTTGTTTTGGGGGTTTGTTATTTTCCTGGTTTAGTTTGGTTTTCATTTCTCCAGGCGTCTCGTCGCTGTACCTCGTCACCTCACCTCTCTTTTTCCTGCTCTCTCCTCCTCCACAGATGCCACATGCTGGCAGTTCTGACCAGCCCCATCCCTCCATACAACAAGGTTTGCACGTCCCACACCCCANATTCTCACTCACTCACTCCTGTGTCCCCTGCCCACCCACAGCCCCTGTGCGCATGGGGCGGGGTGTGGGCCCTTAGGTTGTCTATGAGAGAAGCATGCCGTGGAGGCCCAGGTGGGCGGCTAGCAGGCAGGATTCGGAAGCCCCAGGCTCGCTCCTTTTCCATGGGCTCAATTGCCTGGGGCCGGCTGCCAGCCCCGGCCCAGGGCTCACGTGGGGCGCAGAGCCCCTCCCAGAACTGCACGCCCGCCCATGCTGTCGTCCATGTCCGCTCTCCGCCAGCCCAGCTCGGGCCTGCAGCACGCCGCCAGCAGCACTCCTGCCCGCCTCCCTGCCCCCTGGAAACATGCCCATTTCGCTTCTCCATCCTGCCCTTGCTGTTGTTCATTGTGCTGGTGTCCAGGCCAGGGAGGCAGAGGGGCTCCCAGGGGCCTGCCTGGACCCCAAGATCTCAGTGTCTCTGCTCATCTCAGAGCCCTTGGCCACCTCCCTCCCGGCCCCACGTGGCCTCAGCCTCCCTGACGGGCGGTTTCGGGGGGAGGATTTTTGTTTGTTTGTTTCTCTGCAGAGGGAAAAAAAAAAGCATTCAGCTTTGTAGAGGGGTGGCTTTGTTTTGGGGGTTTGTTATTTTCCTGGTTT
>SJYW01012327.1:0-12595 GCA_006410735.1 Raphicerus campestris | reverse complement strand
AGGGTGGTGTCATCTGCATTTCTGAGGTTATTGATATTTCTCCCGGCAATCTTGATTCCAGCTTGTGTTTCTTCCAGTCCAGCGTTTCTCATGATGTACTCTGCACAGAAGTTAAATAAGCAGGGTGACAATATACAGCCTTGACGTACTCCTTTTCCTATTTGGAACCAGTCAGTTGTTCCATGTCCAGTTCTAACTGTTGCTTCCTGACCTGCATACAGATTTCTCAAGAGGCACGTTACGTGGTCTGGTAGTCCCATCTCTTTCAGAATTTTCCACAGTTTATTGTGATCCACACAGTCAAAGGCTTTGGCATAGTCAATAAAGCAGAAATAGATGTTTTATATATATATATACTATATATGTATATATAATATATTCTAGTATTTTCTTCATTTTTTTCCTTTTAAGATATTATTTATACTCAGAAAACAGTCATCTTTTCCAGTGTACAATTTTTCAAGTTTTGGCATGCAGTCAGGTAACCACGATCACAATCAAGATAGAGAATGATTCCTGCTGTGCTTTGCAACAGCCTCCTACTTTCTCTCTCTAGTTTGGCCTTCTCCAGAATGTCTCATCACTGGAATCATTAAGCATGGTCATTGGAGGTTCATACACACTGTTGCCTGCATCAGTAATTCATCCCTTTGTATTGCTGAATAATGTTCCACTATATGAGTAGACCTTGATTTATTACCCAGTTGGGGATAAACTTTGGCAATTAAAAATGAAATCTCTATAAACATTTGCATGCAGATTTCAGGGTAAACATACGTTTTCAGTTGGATAAATACCTAGAAGTGAGATATCTGAGTTATATGGGAAGCATATGTTTAAGTTTATAAGAAACTGCCCATCTGCTTTTCAGGGTGACTGTACCATGTTGTAGTCCCAAGGGCAGGGTATAAAAGTTCTGCTGCATCTTCACCAGCGCTTGGTTTGGGCAATATTTTATTTGGCTGATTTTTTAAATTTTAGCCATTCTAGTAGGTGTGTAGTGATAGCCCATTGCAGTTTTAATTTGCATTTCCCTAATGACTAATGATGTGCTTATTTGCCATCTGTGTATTTTCTACGGTGAAGTGTCTGTTCAAATTCATTCCTTAAAAAAAGAAACAAACAACTGGAACATCTGTTTTTGTGTTAGTGAAGTGAAGAGTACTTTATATATTCTGATATAAGCCCTTTATCAGAAACGTCGTTTGCAAATACTTTCTCCCCGACTACAGCTTGTTTTTTTTCACTTTCATTTGCAGACCCTTATTTCATATATGTCTTCCTTACTTATTGCAAACATTTCATGTTCTGTGGCTTTCATGCTGCAGGAATGAAATGACAGGATGACGCTGCAGGAAAGCATAGTAGACAGAGCAGTATAGGGTTTGTCCAAGACACAGGTGCAGAGAAATGGACTCAGAAAGGCCTCTGTAAGTCTGGTTATTCAGAGCCATTGTCTGTGCCAACAGAAAGGGACATTGTTGTGTTTCTTTCTAGCTGATATCTAGAAACATACCTTTCAATTTCAAGCCTGTGTAGTTAATGATGGGAATAGGTTCCTCTTGCCTAATGGATGCAAACGTTTACAAAGGAAACCCTGAATTCCTAAGGAGACAGCTGTGTTCTACTTCACATTATGTGCACACAGCAGAGAAAACCAGAGGACAGTGAGACAGACACACACAGAGCAGAAGTTAGCAGTGTGAGATTCAGCTGTGTGTGACCACACATTTTTGGGGAAACAGGAATGGGAGACATGGCTCCATTTCCCCACAAAGTTCCTATTCTGTGCTTTGTGGGCAGTATAATGGTTTTTGAAAGGTAACTTGATTATGAGCTAGTTTTTTTTTTTTCTTTTAAGCCTATTTCCTAATCCTGACATTTTATGCTATTCCAGTGAAATAAGTCAAATTAGAGAATAGAAATGGTTTTTAGAAACTGTCACCTATGTCAGCAGTTCCAAAATATGTACTTTGCAGTGAGAAATGGAGATACATATATCTCCTTCCTTGATATTTTTTAACATCACGCATAGCACATTTCTTTTTTCTTGGTCTCTCTCCATTGCAGTTATTCTGTCTCCTTCTATGTTCCCACCCTGTGTATCATTGGTCATTTTTTTCATATCCTCTCTGAGTGGCCAAGAGAAGAGACTGTTGGGTTTTGCAATTTTTGAATCTTAAGACTTCATTTTCAGCATTTTTCACTTTTATCTTATTAAATATGAGAACTCATCAGTTTTCAATATTGGAATGAACTTTAGAGAACTTCTCTTCTCTCTCTGTGGATAAGAGGATCGAGGCTCTGAATTTTTAAGGGATTCATAATCTTGGAGCCAAAGTGAATGGAAAAATGAACCCTGAACAAACATAGACCTCTTCCTTCCTATATTCTTTCCAGGCTGTAAATCAGGGAAAATATAAAAATAAAATATAAATCAGTGCATGGTGCCTGGAAAGAGGATGTTCAGAGGTGCAACTCAAAATGGGATTTTGATAGTGCCAGTGGGTTTATTGTAAGTGTAATAACTATGAATAAACTATTGAGAGCATTGAAAAAGCTATACCAAGGGTATAGAGAAAGACATTAGGCTTTTAATTCACTTAAGGGATTAAGTTGTCACAGCAAGCACTGAATATAGAGCAGTTGAATATATGAGCTGGGCCAAGGTGCTGCGGGCTGGTGGCCTGTGGTTGGGAGGGCCCTTGGTGAGTTCAAGCTGTGACCAGAGTGCAGTGTGTCCTTACAAGCACTCAGGACCATGGTGGCCAGAATATGGACATCATGATGAAGGGTTTCTACTGCAGGCCTAGTGGGTAAACTTGCCTAGGTTGCCTGGAAACTGGGAGACTAGTGTATCAAAGGAATGTGGGAGATATGCTCTCTAGGAGTTGTTTAGAAGCCTTTTTAAAGGACTCCGGCCCAACTGCCTTTTAATCAGTGATATGGGAGCCATACCTAGACCCACTGTGGGCATCACAGGGCCACCAGGAGCTGCACAAAAATGTTACCAGAAGCCCCTTTATTCTAGCAGCCCTAAAAGACTGCTCAACCTTAGTAATGAGTTCCCATGGCCAATACCTCTACAGCGCTTACTCTGCACCAGGCTCTATTTCAGCACTTTCCCTGTATACTGAGTGAGTCAACCCTTCCTACCACCCTGGTGAGGAAGAATCATCATTATCTCCATTTCACAGATGAGGAAATTGAGGCCCAGAGGGCTTCAGTGACCTGCCTAAGGTCCCAAATTGAATGCACAGAAACTAGGATTTCAATATAGGTCTCTCTGACTCCCAAACTCTTGGCAGCACATCACGGTGCCTCTTGTATTCACACTTCAAACACTTAATGCCTAGGATGTACCAGCCTGAACCATAGCCAATAGCTCCATGTGGCTCTGGAGCCCTTGAAATGGCGTTGGTGCTGCCTGTTGAAAGGATAATATTGGGTTGGCCAAAAGATTTGTTTGGGTTTTTCTGTAAGATAGTCTGGAAAACTCAAATGAACTTATTGGCCAACCCAATATTTTTGGATGTATTAGGTTAAATAGAATATATCATTAAAATTAATTTCATCTGTTTGTTTTGACTCTTTAACATGTGGTTGCTGGAAATTCTTATCTTCCATGAGGGGCTTACATTTTATTTCTCCTGGAGACCACTGGCCTGGAAGATCCCACGTCATGTCACAAAAGAAACAACCATTGGAAGCAGGCTGCAGAGAGTACATGGTGACTGTAGACAGCTGGGACCCCACTGGGCAGAAGGGCCCATCTCCCCTTATTGCTCAGAGATGGAATGAGTCAAAACCAACATTTCCCTAGGGGTCTATTTCAGGATATTAATAGCAAAACCAAACAAACTCTAAGACCTATAAAATACAGGCCTGAGTATGTTCAGCATTGTGCTATTTCAAATAGATGTGTTTTAAATATTTTCTGAAGTCATTTCAAGGGTGCCTCAGTTTGACCGTTTTTGAAATGGAGGCNTCTTCCTTCCTATATTCTTTCCAGGCTGTAAATCAGGGAAAATATAAAAATAAAATATAAATCAGTGCATGGTGCCTGGAAAGAGGATGTTCAGAGGTGCAACTCAAAATGGGATTTTGATAGTGCCAGTGGGTTTATTGTAAGTGTAATAACTATGAATAAACTATTGAGAGCATTGAAAAAGCTATACCAAGGCTATAGAGAAAGACATTAGGCTTTTAATTCACTTAAGGGATTAAGTTGTCACAGCAAGCACTGAATATAGAGCAGTTGAATATATGAGCTGGGCCAAGGTGCTGCGGGCTGGTGGCCTGTGGTTGGGAGGGCCCTTGGTGAGTTCAAGCTGTGACCAGAGTGCAGTGTGTCCTTACAAGCACTCAGGACCATGGTGGCCAGAATATGGACATCATGATGAAGGGTTTCTACTGCAGGCCTAGTGGGTAAACTTGCCTAGGTTGCCTGGAAACTGGGAGACTAGTGTATCAAAGGAATGTGGGAGATATGCTCTCTAGGAGTTGTTTAGAAGCCTTTTTAAAGGACTCCGGCCCAACTGCCTTTTAATCAGTGATATGGGAGCCATACCTAGACCCACTGTGGGCATCACAGGGCCACCAGGAGCTGCACAAAAATGTTACCAGAAGCCCCTTTATTCTAGCAGCCCTAAAAGACTGCTCAACCTTAGTAATGAGTTCCCATGGCCAATACCTCTACAGCGCTTACTCTGCACCAGGCTCTATTTCAGCACTTTCCCTGTATACTGAGTGAGTCAACCCTTCCTACCACCCTGGTGAGGAAGAATCATCATTATCTCCATTTCACAGATGAGGAAATTGAGGCCCAGAGGGCTTCAGTGACCTGCCTAAGGTCCCAAATTGAATGCACAGAAACTAGGATTTCAATATAGGTCTCTCTGACTCCCAAACTCTTGGCAGCACATCACGGTGCCTCTTGTATTCACACTTCAAACACTTAATGCCTAGGATGTACCAGCCTGAACCATAGCCAATAGCTCCATGTGGCTCTGGAGCCCTTGAAATGGCGTTGGTGCTGCCTGTTGAAAGGATAATATTGGGTTGGCCAAAAGATTTGTTTGGGTTTTTCTGTAAGATAGTCTGGAAAACTCAAATGAACTTTTTGGCCAACCCAATATTTTTGGATGTATTAGGTTAAATAGAATATATCATTAAAATTAATTTCATCTGTTTGTTTTGACTCTTTAACATGTGGTTGCTGGAAATTCTTATCTTCCATGAGGGGCTTACATTTTATTTCTCCTGGAGACCACTGGCCTGGAAGATCCCACGTCATGTCACAAAAGAAACAACCACTGGAAGCAGGCTGCAGAGAGTACATGGTGACTGTAGACAGCTGGGACCCCACTGGGCAGAAGGGCCCATCTCCCCTTATTGCTCAGAGATGGAATGAGTCAAAACCAACATTTCCCTAGGGGTCTATTTCAGGATATTAATAGCAAAACCAAACAAACTCTAAGACCTATAAAATACAGGCCTGAGTATGTTCAGCATTGTGCTATTTCAAATAGATGTGTTTTAAATATTTTCTGAAGTCATTTCAAGGGTGCCTCAGTTTGACCGTTTTTGAAATGGAGGCGGTAGTGCTGTGAGGCATGATCAGGTTAGTCCATGTAGAGTGCGTTCAGTAGGGCTTGGCATGGTGTAATAGTGTAGTCAGCGTTGTACTTACTGCATGTAGTTGGAGGAGCTGGGCGATGCTGAATATGGGAGGATGCAGCAGGGCCTTTGGGGCAAGAGTCTCAGCTTCTGCACCTGCGTCAGCAAATTTACCTCCCCAGAATAGGGGAGGCACTCAGCCCTTGGAAGGTGGTGTGATGACCCTCAGATATGCCTCCCACCACCCACCACTGGCCACTCATCACAGCCCCTTGAACTGCAAGAAGCTTCTAATTGTCTTCTCTCAATGGCATTTCCTTCTCTCCCCGAGAGGAAGGTCCATCAGTACACTCCTCTTCATCTTGTTCTGTTTTCAAGGGCTTTGAATCTCCTCATAAATTGGCCTGGATCCCATAATTTTCCTGATTCCATGGATAAACAAAACGTAGACTGGTTTCTTTTCTGCAAGACTTCTCAGAGCTCTTAAAGTGCTAGTGTGTATGGAGAAAGTCCCAGATGTAAATGCTGTAAAAAGGATTTTGCAAACCCAGTTGGCTTGTTTTGCGAAATACTTTCTGGGACTAACGTTCCGTAAACCGCTACTGCGGAAACATTGTCCGTAAAGGTTCTGGCCAGCCAAAAGGGAAATCTCTCCCGCCACTGCCCTTTGCACCCTTGTCCCCCTAGCCCTGTGTGTGGAGCACTGTTAGATGTTGGACTGGGCGTGCCATTACCCCCCCCACACACACACACACCCCAAAACTAACAGTTTGTCTGGAGAAATGGAACACATTTGGGTATGTGACTCTCTAGAGTATCTAGGAATTCACTGTTGTTTTTTAGGCTATCAAACTGAGTACCCTTAAAAAAATTAAGTCTTGATGATTTTCATTCATATGCTTTAGAAATTTATATACACAGAACAATTCCTTCCCTTAGTTCCTTCCCCATGCAGTTTCTGGAAACACATTGTTTTTTATATTCATTGGTTTTATGGCTATTTTTGTTTTTATGTTTTATCTCTTTCTTCCCTACATTGTGCTTGCTTACCCATCTTCCTCCGATCCCAGTAGACTGTGGTTCCTGTCTCACCGAGTCTCTCTGGCAGTTTCACGGAATAACTCTTTGAGGGTAGATCTTAAACGTGACTAGAACAGAGGGCGGGAGCTGCCCTCAGCTTCCACTTTTTGTTTGTTGTATGCTATCAGTCTTTGGATCCAGCTGAAAGGCGGAAGTGTTTGTGGCATTTGTTTCCATCTCTTACATCTTGGACTGGGTCTTCCCACGTCAGTCTGCCTGCGCCTCTTACCTAGATTGCAAGTTCCAAGGAAACAGGGGGCTAGTCTTTATGACTTTCCTTCCTTCCTTCTGTCCCTCCCTCCTTTCCTTTAGAAGACTCTTCCAAAAATAAAATCGTTTTGTTTGAGAAACTCTGATGTCAACATTCTAATTTATAAAGAGGGGCTGTTTTGCATCTACTAGTAAAGCAATAACAACTAATAATTCCTATTACAGTAAGTATTAAATGGAGCTTTCCTATGAGCCACATTCTGTGCAACAGGTATTTTTCGTATTTTCTCTTTTAACCGTCACAGTTACCCATTAAAGTGTGTGCTGTTAGTATCTTCTTTTTACGGATGAGAAAACTGAACCTTTAAGATAGGAAATTGCCCAAGAAGGGGCAGCTAGAGCCATGCTAAGGCAGGACCATGAACCAGGGCTGGTCTGGCTCCAGAATGCAGGTGTGGAACCTCTGCGGACTCCTGTCCACCTCCTTCTGGCTGTCACGTCCTGGAGAAGCAGAAAGGAGACCTGCTAAAATGCCAGCACTTCAGCCTTCCCTTTGGTCCTGTGCTGTGATTCCCCTGCCCACTTAGACCATGAAGTCAAAAGGTGGCTCAGTGCCTCAAGGAAAATTCAGTTAAATTTTGATAAACCATATAAACATAGAGAGCAATGATTAACTTCCCAGCTGTTAATGTTAACATTCGACTCTCCTTAGCTCAGCCCCAGTGGGTGGGAAGCACTCAGTGAGTAACTAACTCCGAATAACCAGGCCTGGATGTTATTTTCTAAAATAATTCCAGTTGTTTAGTAGTGTCATATGCATTTTATGGCATGGCAATGTGAAATGAAGTTCATTTAAAACATTTTTGCCAGTAAATAAGCAAAATTTTTTTAGCTGTCACGGCTTTTAATATTGATACTATCTTAAGTTTTTATGATACTTTGTTTTTAAGGATCCTTCCCAAGTCTTATTTCGGTTTTGTTGTTTATTTCAACTTACTTGGCCAGTGGTTTATACAAAATAGATACAAAAAAATAAGATTTTAAGATTCAGTTTGTAATTTGGAAATAATTTTTTGTATACTTTCTTAAGTCTCAAAATATCCTTAAGGGTGTAAACAGCTATTCATATACCCATTGAAGAGGTCAGAAAACTAAGGCCAAGAGAAGTGATTCAGAAAAGATCATTTAAGAGTACAAACAGCTTGTCTTTAGAATTATTTTTAAATAATTATTTTTTAAAAGAAGTTATTCTCCCTAGAGAGAAATCCGATCATAGTCAGAGAAAGAAATTGTGCATGCTTATTTAAGGCAACAGTATTCAATTGAATTGTAGAACCCAAATGCCCACTAATGAATGAATGAATGAACGAACAAAAGATGATACATCTATATAGTAGAATACTAGATGGCAACAAAAAGTAATAGCGTGCTGATACAAGTTACAACATGGATGAACCTTGAAAACATTGTGCTAAGTGAAAGAAGCCAGACACAAAAAGCATGACTGCATTTGTATTAAATGCAGATCCATAGATGACAAAATATAGGTCAATGATTGCCAAAGACTGAGGGGAAGAGAAAGAATGAGGAGTGATAACTTGATGGGTGCAGGGTCTCTTCTTTTGGCAATTACAGGTATTCTAAAAGTAGGTAATAGAAATGATTACACAGCTCTATAAATGGACCAAAAGCCAATAAACTGTATACTTTGAAAATACTAATTTTATGATATAAAATTGTATTTTATTAAAAAGTGATAATAAATATACAGCTTTATGTGGGTGAAATGAAGAGCAAAAATACACTGATCATTTATACCATGCTTTCTACCAGGGTGAAATTTCATTATGTAGCTCATTCTAATAAAACTATTAGCAGAGTAACATTGCAAATTTGAAATACTAAGCTTCTTTCCATTATGCTATCAGGTCACTAAAGAGAAATGTGAATGACTTACTTTTTATCCTGGCAGTGTGTGTCCCTTGGTAAAAATCGTTCTCTGATATTAACAGTTTCTATTCAGNAATAAAACTATTAGCAGAGTGACATTGCAAATTTGAAATACTAAGCTTCTTTCCATTATGCTATCAGGTCACTAAAGAGAAATGTGAATGACTTACTTTTTATCCTGGCAGTGTGTGTCCCTTGGTAAAAATCGTTCTCTGATATTAACAGTTTCTATTCAGAGGCAAGAGAGTTTAGCAGATATACCAGTTAAAGTGTCTGGTTTTTCCATTCTCAGTAAAAATGTTCTTGGATTTGTAGTCATAGTGAATGTTTGAATCTTTAAAGCTCTTAGTCTTTGTAAAGCCGAATTCAAAACTGCCTGCTAAAATGGTTAATGTGGTAGAAATTAGTTGGGCTAATTAGGTCAATAAATATTCTAACTCATTAAGATAAAAGGTCAGATGGGTAAAAGACTGGGGAAGTATGTAATAGAAGATGTTCTTTTTGATTCTGAAGACATAATTTTATTCCTGGATTTTTATACCATATGTAGCATACTAAATTGTTTCTTTGATCCAAAGATTAGTTGTGAATGAAATGTCTTCCAGGTGTATTAGGATTTGCATGAGTTATTCTCCATTATTTCTGTTCTTTGTTAGAAATCTCTTTAGTGATTAATGCCTTAATTTTTTCAACGTTACTACTTAAGTGTACTTTGTTTTCCCATTAGTGCCTGATTTATTCTCAGGTTTTCCCATGCCCAAGTATCCCCAATGATTCTCTAGAGATGATTCTTCTATATGATCGAAAGAGTGAATTCTATATAGTATTTCCTCAGTATTTTTCTTGCTGCAGTTATACTTCTCTCTAAATAAATCTTTTAAGTCAAAATATTTATGGAAGACAGTAAGTAAAGATTATTTGCTTTTCACAAACTAAGTAACATATTTTCTTTTCTTCACAGCTTTATTGAGATATAAGTCACATACCATCCCATTCATCTCTTTAGTGTCCCATGATTTTCAGTGTGTTCACCGATATGTGCCAACCACCATGACAGTCAATAACAGGACATTTTTATTACTCGAAAAAGAAACCCTGTACCCATTAGCTATCAACTCCCCTGCCAAGGTCCCCACCCTGCCTCCAGCACTTAGCAGCTAATCTACTTTTGTCTTTATAGAGTTGCCTGTTCTGGAAATTTCATATGACTGGAATCATGTAATTTATTGGCTTTTGTGACAAGCTTACTTCACTTGACTGATATAATAAGGTTTATCAACATGTTTTATAGTGGTAAAAGCGTCCATTCATTATAAATATTTAGCAGTTATAAACAAATATGCATCTCAGAGCACTGAAATGTGTGAGGCAAAAACTGATATAAATGAAGAGATAAATAAAAAATTCAACAGCAATAGTTGGAAACTTCAATACTACTTTCAGTAGTAGATATACTAGCTAAGGAGAAGATTAACTAATAAATAGAAAACTTGAACAACAATGTAAACCAACTATATACCTAACAGATAACTGTAGAACACTCTACTTCAGAGCACACGTTATTCTCAAGTATGCATAGAACATTCTCCAGACTAAACCATGTGCAAAGCTATAAAACACATCAATGAATGTAAAATCATAGAAATAATGCAGAGTATCTCCTCTGACTACAGTAAAATGAAACTGGAAATCAATAAGAGAAAAAATGAGAAACTCAAATNAGAGATGATTCTTCTATATGATCGAAAGAGTGAATTCTATATAGTATTTCCTCAGTATTTTTCTTGCTGCAGTTATACTTCTCTCTAAATAAATCTTTTAAGTCAAAATATTTATGGAAGACAGTAAGTAAAGATTATTTGCTTTTCACAAACTAAGTAACATATTTTCTTTTCTTCACAGCTTTATTGAGATATAAGTCACATACCATCCCATTCATCTCTTTAGTGTCCCATGATTTTCAGTGTGTTCACCGATATGTGCCAACCACCATGACAGTCAATAACAGGACATTTTTATTACTCGAAAAAGAAACCCTGTACCCATTAGCTATCAACTCCCCTGCCAAGGTCCCCACCCTGCCTCCAGCACTTAGCAGCTAATCTACTTTTGTCTTTATAGAGTTGCCTGTTCTGGAAATTTCATATGACTGGAATCATGTAATTTATTGGCTTTTGTGACAAGCTTACTTCACTTGACTGATATAATAAGGTTTATCAACATGTTTTATAGTGGTAAAAGCGTCCATTCATTATAAATATTTAGCAGTTATAAACAAATATGCATCTCAGAGCACTGAAATGTGTGAGGCAAAAACTGATATAAATGAAGAGATAAATAAAAAATTCAACAGCAATAGTTGGAAACTTCAATACTACTTTCAGTAGTAGATATACTAGCTAAGGAGAAGATTAACTAATAAATAGAAAACTTGAACAACAATGTAAACCAACTATATACCTAACAGATAACTGTAGAACACTCTACTTCAGAGCACACGTTATTCTCAAGTATGCATAGAACATTCTCCAGACTAAACCATGTGCAAAGCTATAAAACACATCAATGAATGTAAAATCATAGAAATAATGCAGAGTATCTCCTCTGACTACAGTAAAATGAAACTGGAAATCAATAAGAGAAAAAATGAGAAACTCAAATATATTTGGAAAGTAAATAGCACACTCCTGAATAATCAAAGAAGTTGGGAAGTACTTTGAGATAAATGAAAATGAAGGCATAACATATCAAAACTTATGGGATGCAGCTAAAGCATGACTTGGAAGAACATTTATAGCTATGTTTTAAATGTCTCAAACAGTAAAAAAAAATCCACCTGCAATACGGGAGGCCTGAGTTTGATCCCTGGGTCAGGAAGATCCCCTGCAGAAGGGCATGGCAACTCACTCCTGTATTCTTGCCTGGAGAATTCCATGGACAGAGGAGCCTGGTGGGCTACAGTCTGTGGGGTCAAAAAGAGTTGGACATGACTGAATGACCCCACACACACGTTAAGAAAGAAAGATCTCAAATCAAAAACGTAACCTTCCACTTTAAGATTCTTGACAAGAGGAATCTGAAATACGTTACAAACTAACATCCAGTTTTCAATGTGGCTTCCATACACTTGTTATAGAAAGCTAGTGTTTGTAAAACTATGCACCAGATACTGTTTTCCAGCATGGGCTCAGTTTAGAAACTTTCAACCAAATCATGAGCACATTTCAGTTCCTAGCTCGTAAGTAGTCTTATGTGATAGAAAGAGCACTGTTTAGGGTGTTGATCAAATCCATGCCTGATTCCTGATACCACCACACTCTCTATGTGACATTGGACAAGTTGCTTAATCTCTCTGAAACTTACTTTCCTCATCTGTACAGTAGATGTAATTTTCTCTGTCTGAGAATTATAAGATAACATGTAAAAGGGCCTTATTCAATATCTGGCATGTAGTAGGTGCTTGATTCATATTTATTTATAATCACTGGTGAATTAAAATTGGAATGACCGCTTAAGTACCTGTATGGCATGGATATACATATATGAATGCGGCTTCCCAGGTGGCTCAGTGGTAAAAGAATCTACCTGCTGATGTAGGAGACGAATGAGATGCAGGTTTAATCCCTGGGTTGGGGAGAATCCCCGGAAATGGCAACTCACTCCAGTATTCTTGCCTGGAGAATTCCATGGACAGAGGAATCTGGCAGGCTACAGTCCATGAGGTCACAAAGAACTG
>SJYW01012321.1:0-12407 GCA_006410735.1 Raphicerus campestris | reverse complement strand
CATTCCAAGGCCAAATTTGCCTGTTATTCCAGGTGTTTCTTGACTTCCTACTTTAGCATTCCAGTCCCCTATAATGACACAATGTAAAGAAGGGATAACGGAGAAATCTTGAGTCTTCAGGCGTAGCCAACACACAGAGAAACAGAAACACATGGACAGAAATGCAGTAGAACCTGAACACTGAAGGCAGCACAGACACCCACAGGTGAGCTGGCCAGCACAGAATGACCTTTACCACATTCAGAAAATTCTATCACAAGACAAGCCCCTGTTTTCATCCATTGAGAACTAGATTTCTGGTTCTGGGGGCCCCAGAATAAAATAGAAAACTGAAAACTATGATGCAGAATTCAGAGTCTGCCAGAAACATGCTACCCATAGGGCTGTTCATTGACTATAATAGAGGGGATGGGAGGTACCTACTTCTTGGTGAAGTTATATTAATACAAGCCAGCACCATTTTTTTCCAATGACAACTAACCCCCAGTTCAGGCAAAGCAGCCTATTGGTGAAAGGACAAGCCAAGGATCACTGATTTCATTACAATAGTTAGCTGTGATTACACCTGACACAATTTTTCCCATGAAAATTATTATTTGAATGCTCAGATAAAATCAGCATTTTGGTCACTCAGATCTAGGCTTGTCTTAACTAAGTGTCTCAGAATGAAGGAAGGACCCTAACCCTCAGTGGAAATCTGGGAACCCAAAACCTCTGATGAAGGGCTCCAGAGGGGGCCATCTTCCTGATAATTCTGAGTCTCAGATTCCTCACTGCTCTTATTGGCTGACCAATATTCATTTTCTTTTTCTTGTTTTCTTGATTATTCTAGTTTTCCATTGATGTGTAACAGCTTAGCAAATTGGGTGACTTTAAAACAACAGCTTGATTTTGTTCATGATTTTGTGGGTCAAGAGTTCAGGAAAGGTTTGTCTGAGTAGTTCTTGCTTGGGGCTTTCATGTGGTTGCAGTCAAATGCCAGATGGGGTTGCAGTTATCTGAAGGCTCAAGTGGGCTGGATGTCCAACATGGTACACACACAAGGCAGACGTTGATGCCACCTGTTGTCCAGAAGCTCGGCTGGGACTAAAGACTGGAGCACCAACATCTCCATAATAATGATCTCAGGATGGTCAGGCTTCTAACATGGTGACTAGCTTCTTCCAGAGTTTCCCAAGAAAGCCAAGCAGGGGCCGTAAGCAAGGCCTTCTCCAATAGCCTTGGAAATCATTTCTACCATATTCTATTAGTAGATGTAATCATAAGCAATCTGATTTGGGGGGAGGGGGGTGCAAGACCTACCTCTTGATGGGAGGAGTGTTGAAGAATGTTAATGAAGGCTACGTTTTAAAATTCCCTACTAGAGGTCAAAATGTGTTCTTCTAAAAGATACTGAAATCCCAGCCCCAGTCCTGTGAATGGGATCTTATTTGGAAACAGGGTCTTTGTAGATGATCAAATTAAGATGAGGTCATTAGGGTGGGCCTAATTCACCTGATCCAATATGACTACGTCTTTATTGTTGTTCAGTCACAAACTTATGTCCAACTCTTTGGGACCCTGTGAACTGTACCATGCTAGGCTACTCTGTCCTCCACTATCTCCCAGAGTTTGCTTAAATTCATGTCATTGAGTGCATAATGCCATCCAACCATCTCATCCTCTGCCACGCCCTTCTCCTTTTGCCTTCAATCTTTCCCAGCATTTTTCCAGTCTTTTCCAGTGAGTCGGCTCTTCATATCAGGTGGCAAAAGTATTGGAGCTTTAGCATGAGTCCTTCCAATGAACATTCAGGGTTGATTTCCTTTAGGATTGACTGGTTTGATCTTCTTGTATTCCAGGCAACTCATGAAAACCGGAAATCTGGACCCAGAGAACACGCACACACAGGGAGAATGCCATGTGAAGATAGAGGCAGAGATCTGGGTGATGCCAAGGAACAAGCCCAGTAATGCCAAAGATTGCCAGCAAACCACCAAACTATAAAAAATACATAGAACAGATCCTTCGCTCATATCCTTCAGAAAAAATCTACCATGCCAGCATCTTGATCTCAGACTTCTGGCCCCCAGAACTGTGAGGCAATACATATTGATCATTTAAATCACCCAATTTGTGGTACTTTGTTACAGCAGCACTAGAAAAAGAATACATTCCCATGTAAGCTAAAAGAGCTTTGATTTTGTTTAAGAAAACAAGCCTAGGTAAACACATCCACCTTCCCAAACACTCTTGCTGCTTAGAGATAGCCAGAAAACACTGATCTACCAGGGATTTCTGTTTACTTGAAAAAAGGTCATCCTTTCCACTTTCTCCATGTCTCCTTCTTACTGCCTGCAATGCATACACGAGCTATTGGAACAAATCAACCATTGTGCAACTCTGAGGACACAAGCAGATCCAGAAGATGGAAAGAACCTGAGTCTCCCACCCCCACCCCATCTCTTGCTCGAGGGTAGCCTTCTCAGTTCAACAAATGGGTCACCATTGACAGAGCATCTCTTGTGTACCAGGCAGGCACCATGCTAGGTGCTGGCTAGTCTTCTCTACCTGCCTCTAATGATCTATCTTTAATTTCAGTGGCAGCTCATCTCAGCTTAATGANCACTCTTGCTGCTTAGAGATAGCCAGAAAACACTGATCTACCAGGGATTTCTGTTTACTTGAAAAAAGGTCATCCTTTCCACTTTCTCCATGTCTCCTTCTTACTGCCTGCAATGCATACACGAGCTATTGGAACAAATCAACCATTGTGCAACTCTGAGGACACAAGCAGATCCAGAAGATGGAAAGAACCTGAGTCTCCCACCCCCACCCCATCTCTTGCTCGAGGGTAGCCTTCTCAGTTCAACAAATGGGTCACCATTGACAGAGCATCTCTTGTGTACCAGGCAGGCACCATGCTAGGTGCTGGCTAGTCTTCTCTACCTGCCTCTAATGATCTATCTTTAATTTCAGTGGCAGCTCATCTCAGCTTAATGAGATAAGTACAGGCCTGGGATATGCATGTGATATTAGGGACTCCCAGAGGGAAGTCTCCTACCCAGCCTGCCAGAAGAGCTTCCTGGAACTCCCTTCAGGGAGGAACTCAGAAATGTTCCACCTTCAACATCTCTTTTGGTCACTGGGGAGCTGAGGGCCAGAGAAATGCTCCCCAATCCCTCAGCAAGAAACACAACTTCCTGGAGTATCAGGTGGTCAGACCAGGGCTCTCTGAAGGCCCTGGATGCTGAGAACTGCATGGCTGAGGCTGCCCCCAGATTCCCTGGTAGCCACCACCTCAGGACTCCTAGCAACAAGGGCCTCCCAGGCTGTTCTGGGAGACACCTCAGGCTGTCTCAGAGTAGCCAAGCTCATACTGTTCTCAAGAGGTCTAATCAACAGCAACTTGAAAGAAGCCATACCATGGATAAAACCAAGTGGGCCCAGAACCTGGTGGCTAAATGTCCTTTGGGGGTTTCCTTGGTGGCTCAGATGGTAAAGAATCTGCCCACAACATGGGAGACCCAGGTTCAATCCATGAATCAGGAAGAACCCCTGGAGAAGGGAAAGGCTACCCATGCCAATATTCTTCCCTGGAGAAATCCATGCACAGAGGCTATAGTCCATGGGGTTGCAAAAAGTAGGACAGGACTGAGTGACTAACACTTTCGCTTTCAAATGTCCTTTAAGCTGTGAGGCTCTGCAATCAGCCCGTTTCTCATAATCACTTCTCAACATCACCAGCAACAGCAACGTGGTGACTTCCAGGGTTTACTACAGAAATCAAGCACACTAGGCTTCCTGATGATCCAAGCCTGGCTTTCCTCATGCCACTGAGAATCCAGACAGATGATCAGCATGGTCCTGAGGAGCCTGAGAACGGAAGTCGTTCTAAAAATTTCACTGCTCACAGCCTTTCCAGAACTTTCACCAGTCCAAGGCAATCACCATCCTCCAGGACCCAGGCCCACACACATGACTCTTTTCAGAGGCAAGAGCTGACTGGAACCTGCTCCTCATTCACTTCCAGGACTCTCGCCTCCCTTCCAGAAGAAGTATAAACAAGGCCCTCAACACAGCCAGAGAGGGATGGTCATGGGTTTCCACAGTCCTTCTGCCAATGGATGTAAAGACTGGGAAGGCGGAGTGGGGTGGAATGTTAATGAAACAGATCTGTTCTCAGATCTGTTTTACAGCCTTGCAACAGTTACTGAAACTCTCTGAGCCACAATTTTCTCATCTATGAAAGTGAAAGTGTTAGTCACTCAGTTGTGTCCAATGTTTTGTGACCCCATGGACTGTAGCCTGCCAGGCTTCTCTGTTCATGGGATTCTCCAGGCAGGAATACTGGAGTGGTTTGCCATCCCCTCCTCCAGGGGATGTTGCCAACCCAGGAATCGTATCTCATCTATAAGACAAGGTAATAATACTTACCATTCATTGAGAAGATTAGATAACAAAATGTATGCAGAGCATCTAGCAAGCTACCTGGCACATAGAAGGAGGTAGTCAATAACCAAAGGGCCCCTTCTCTACTTCACTCGTCACACTGTGATTTCCAAAGTCATCTGGGGAAGAAACCATAAGGAACTGGAGGTGCACTGCCATGTCCCTTTAAGAGTGAGGTTCACATTATCTCTTTTCTATGTCCCCCATGGCAGCTGCCATGGTGCTTACCCATGGTACATGCCCAGCAGCACAGTAATAACGGAGTTAAGAAGAGTGAGGGGAAATGAAAGAGGGAGGACAAGGAAAAGACAGTCTCGTCAGAATAGCATTTGCTGTTAAAAGAGCATTTTTGAAGCCAGGATAAAACCAGTGGTCCAGTGAGGTAGCAATAAAAACCAGCTCTCTCTGGCATGCTGAACAAGCCCAATATTTTCCCCACAGGTAGATTCGGTGTGCAAAAGAACTACAGCATCCCCCAGACTTGGGAAGAGGACCTCCTGCCCAACCACTCACACTTCATCCACACCCTCACCATGCCCCACTGAGTCTCCCTCTGGTAGCCTTCTCTACTCTCTCTCTTTTCTGAATGTTTTCAACTTATATTCCATAGATTTTAAAATTAAACATTATATAAATAATATATGTTTCTTAATCTAGGCTGTATACAATTGTTTCCAGTTTTACTGAGAAATAAGTGATATATAATTATATTAGACATACAACATGATTTGGTATGTTAATATACTGTGAGATGACTATCACAGTAAGTTTAATTAACATCCATCACCTTACATAGTTATAATTTTTTCTTATGATGAGAACTTTTAAAATCTACTCAGAAACTTGTAAATATACAATACAGCATTGTTAACTGTAGTCATCATGCTATACATGACATCCCCAGAACTTATTCATCTTATAACTGGAAGCTTGTATTTCCTGACCACCTTCACCCACCGCTCTCTCTTCCACTTGACTCTCTCCCTTCTGACTATCACCACCAGAATCTCAGCCTTTCCCATCTTTCTGTCCTTCCCTTGAGCACCTCCATCCAGGCCACTCTGCCAACCTCCCAGCCCTGCCTTCTCAGATTCAATGTCTTAATGGCTATCATTGACCTTCCAAAGAGACTGATCATGTCAAGCCATTCATATGTCATAAGATGTTTTAAAATAACACACAATGGATAATCATCATAAAAAAGATTTGAAAACCAAAAGAGAGCCCCTGCCAAGTTTTTCATAGGGCCACTCTCCCCCAGAGATAAGAAAGCCAAAGCCTGGAGAGCCTCAGTCACCTTGACAGGAGTACTCAACCCTTCTATATGAACCAGTAGTTCCTGGATTCAATCCCAAGCATTCTTCTCTGGAGTAATGGCCCTAACCACTATCCATACTGCCTGTGAGACAGATATGAGATTGAAAAGAAGATTTGGGGTCAAATCATAGATCATGGATCAAACACCATCATCAGATATCATAATCCTGTTATGTTGACATAAAAAGTCATTGTAGATTCAGAGAAAGGTTGTAATTAAAACCAGCACACATATACAAGAGATGGCAGCACAACCTTTAGGGAGGGTAATATAGTATTATATATTCAGAGGCCTAGAAAGGCTCTTTGATCCATTGACCTGATATCTGATATTTATATTGAAAAATAGTAGAATGGGAAAGACTAGAGATCTCTTCAAGAAAATTACAGATACCAAGGGGACATTTTGGACAGAAATGGTATGGACCTAACAGAAGCAGAAGATATTAAGAAGAAGTAGTAAGAATACCAGAGAAGGCAATGGCACCCCACTCCAGTACTCTTGCCTGGAAAATCCCGTGGATGGAGGAGGCTGGTGGGCTACAGTCCATGGGGTTGCGAAGAGTCAGACACAACTGAGCGACTTTCACTTTCACTTTTCACTTTCATGCATTGGAGAAGGAAATGGCAACCCACTCCAGTGTTCTTCCCTGGAGAATCCCAGGGTCGGGGGAGCCTGGAGGGCTGCCGTCTATGGGGTCACACAGAGTCGGACACAACTGAAGTGACTTAGCAGCAGCAGTAGCAGCAGCAGCAAGAGTACACAGAAGTATACATAAAAGATCTTCATGACCCAGATAATCATGATGGTGTGATCACTCAACTAGAGCCAGACATCCTGGAATGAGAAGTCAAGTGGGCCTTAGGAAGCATCACTATGAACAAAGCTAGTGTAGGTGATGGAATTCCAGTTGAGCTATTTCAAATCCTGAAAGATGATGCTGTGAAAGTGCTGCACTCAATATGTCAACAAACGGAAAACTCAGCATTGGCCACAGGACTGGAAAAGGTCAGTTTTCATTCCAATATCTAAGAAAGGCAGTGCCAAAGAATGCTAAGTACTGCACAATTGCATTCATTTCACACACTAGCAAAGAAATGCTCAAAATTCTCCAAGCCAGGCTTCAACAGCATGTGAACTATCAACTTCCAGATACTCAAGCTGGATTTAGAAAAGGAAGAGGAACCAGAGATCAAATTGCCAACATCCATTGGATCATTGAAAAAGTGAGAGAGTTCCAGAAAAACATCTACTTCTGAATGCCAAAGTCTTTGACTGTATGGATCACAACAAACTGTGGGAAATTCTTCAAGAGATGCAAATACCAGACCACCTGACCTGCCTCCTGAAAATCTGTATGCAGGTTTAGAAGAAACAGTTAGAACTGGAAGAAACAGTTAGAACAACAGACTGGTTCCAAATAGGGAAAGCCATATGTCAAGGCATATTGTTACCCTGTTTATTTAACTTATATGCAGAGTACATCATGAGAAATGCCAGGCAGGATGAAGGACAAGCTGGAACCAAGATTGACAGGAGAAATATCAATAACCTCAGATATGCAGATGACACCACCCTTATGGCAGAAAGTGAAGAAGAATGAAAGACTCTTGATGAAAGTGAAAGAGAAGAGTGAAAAAGTTGGCTTAAAGCTCAACATTCAGAAAACGAAGATCATGGCATCCAGTCCCACCACTTCATGGGAAATAGATGGGGAAACAATGGAAACAGTGACAGACTATGTTTTGGGGCTCCAAAATCACTGCAGATGGTGACTGCAGCCATGAAATTAAGACACTTGCTCCTTGGAAGAAAAGCTATGACCAACCTAGACAGCATATTATAAAGCAGAGACATTATTTTGTCAACAAAGGTCTGTCTAGTCAAAGCTATGGTTCTTCCAGTAGTCACATATGGATGCAAGAGTTGGCCCATTAAGAAGGCTAAGTGCCAAAGAATTGATGCTTTTGAACTATGGTGTTGGAGAAGACTCTTGAGAGTCCCTTGGACGGCAAGGAGATCCAACCAGTCAACGCTAAAGAAAATCCATCCTGAATATTCATGGGAAGGACTGATGCTGAAGCTGAAACTCCAACACTTTGGCCACCTGATGCAAAGAACTGACTCAAATGGAAAAGACCCTGATGCTGGAAAAGACCGAAGGTGGGAGTAAAAGGGGACTACAGAGGATGAGATGGTTGGATGGCATCACCAACTTGATGGACATGAGTTTGAGCAAACTCCAGGAGTTGATGATGGACAGGAAAGCCTGGTGTGCTGCAGTCCATGAGGTCTCAAAGAATCGGACATGACTAAGTGACTGAACTAAATTAATAAGGGTAATAAGGGTATACGTGTAAGACTGCTCATGGCAGCAATATTTCAAACAGAAAAAAAAAAAAAGATCTAACCTAAATTAACTTAAATGATGTCCACAGTGTTCTGCGCTGTGGACAGGCACGTCCACACCTCCATATGAGCACCTCAGCCTGCAATGCCTTTATCCCAGCCTTCAAGGTTCAAGGCAAACTTGCCCTCCTCCACGACCAACTTCTCATCCCCTGAGTTCAACTTCATTATCACTTCTCCATGTGGCTTCAGATTGCTTTGCCAGTGCAGCCAGTACCTCTCTTTGACTCTCCCTTATTCTGAGTTTTATCAGTGCCTGGCTCTCACCCCAGGTAGTTTCTGCCTTCTGTGTCTGAATCTTCCCACCTTATAGTGCCTGGCACATAAGGGCTTACTCACTGAATTGAATTGCCCATGCCTCTAGTTAAATGTGCTTCCCTGATAGCTCAGTTGGTAAAGAATCTGCCTGCAATACAGGAGACCCTGGTTCAGTTCCTGGCTTGGGAACTTCAGCTGGAGAAGGGATAGGCTATGCACTCCAGTATTCTTGGGCTTCTCTTGTGGCTCAGCTGGCAAAGAATCCACCTGCAATGCAGGAGACCTGGAATTGATCCCTGGGTTGGGAAAATCCCCTGAAGAAGAGAAAGGCTACCCACTCCAGTATTCGGGCCTGGAGAATTCCATGGACTGTATAGTCCATGGGGCTGCAAAGAGTCAGATACGACTGAGAGACTTTCACTTCACTTCACTAGTTATATAGTATTTCATAATTCAGAAAGCAGTCACAAATAGGCACCTTTGACTTTTAAAACATTAAAAAGCAGCAAAATAACAAAGGAGCCATTTAGATTAATTTTTTTAAAGCAGCAGAAGAAGATAAGGAAACTGAGGCTCACAACTGAGTTTTCCAAAGGTCACGCAACCAGTGAAGGACAATGGTCTTCTGATTTGAATGCTATGATCTCTCTACAACACCAAGAAGAGGGAGGAATGAGTTAAGGTGCTGGCTTAGCTGGCTTAGCTGGCTTACCCTTAGCTGGCTACTTACTCATCTTCACTTAGGGGAGACCTCATGACACCCAAGGGACTGGGAAAGGAGCTTCTAAGGAGCCAGATCCCTTGAGAGTAAGTAATTTCTCCACCAGCCATTTGAACTGTCATTTCTCCTTACACAATCTTTAAGCTGGTTCTGATCCCCAGTTCACCCAAATTCTATACACCTAGTCTCAAATTTTTTTAAAAAAATATTTATTTACTTATTTATTTATTCATTTATTTGGCTCCATTAGGTCTTAGCTGCAAGGATCTTTGCTGTATCATGTGGGATCTTTCACTGTGGCGCACAGACTCTCTAGTCATGGCATGTGGGCTCCAGAGCACATGGGCTTCAGTAGTTGCAGGACATAGACTTAGTTGCCTCAGAGCCTGTGGGATCTTAGTTCCCCCAACCAGGGATGCAACCTACACCCCACCCCACCCCCACATATTGCAAAGCAGATTCTTAACCACTGTACCACCAGAGAAGTCCCTCAATTTGTGAAACTGTTTTCCAGGGCTCGAACTCATTGCTTGGGTTCTTAAAAACCACTCCCACCTCAATCTTCCACATGAGTCTCCTCCTTTAGCATCATTATCAGTTTTCTTTCTCCAATCTTTTTACCTTACTCTGGCACTAGCCTATGCCTGGCTTTTATACTTCAGTACAGCCTGAAACACCAGAAAAACAGGATCACCTTCCTCCAGGCCGAGGGACAAGCCTTGTCTGTACCAATGCAGGGACCCCCCCAGATCAGCTCCCTAACATGTCCCTATGTCAAATGCCTTGGAGACTTGCTCCAATCGCCTTCTAAATAAACCTTACCATCTACCCTCCAAGGACTTTTGTGATCACTGTGCTTCGTATGGTACAAACTGAGATGTAAGAAGACTTTCCATTGTATTGGGTTAATCAAAAAGTTCCTTTGTTTTTTCTAAGTGAAAAGAAAAGACAGATTTTTCCTTTTCACTAAGAACTTTACTGAACAACAAATTCACTGTTTTGTTCCATTATCCTCTGTCATTTTTTCAGGCAACTTCATAATTCCATCTTCCCAAAACTTATCTTTTTGAGCAAAGAACAGTTTACCTTTTTCAGTCTTCCAGGGAATTGAAATTCTTTCCACAAAGAAAATTTTGTATAGACTGAAGTAAGTGGACATCCAAAAGTGCAATGTCTGGTGAATATGGTGGATGAATTAGAACTTCCCAGCCAAGCTGAACAGCTTTTGTCTGGTCATCAAAAAAACATGTGGTCTTGTGTTATCCTGGTGGAAGATTATGTGTTTTCTCTTGATTAATTCCACATGTTTTCATTGAGTGCTGCCTTCAGTTGGTCTAACTGGAAGCAGTACTTGTTGGAACTAATCATTCATTATTTGAGAAGGTGCTCATAATAGAGAACTCCCTTCCAATCCCATGATATACACATCACCTTCTTTGGATGAAGACCAGCCTTTGGTGTGGTTGGTGGTGGTTCATTTCACTTGCCCTTGATCTCTTCCATTTCAAATTATTGTATAGTATCCACTTTTCATTGCTCATCAAAATTTGTTTCAAAAACAACATTTTCATTATATTTCAGTAGAGAATTGCATGTGGAAATATGGTCAAGAAGGTATTTTTTCTGCTTAACTTATATGGAACCCAAACATTAAAAACGATGAGCATAACCTATCGACTATCTCTCACATGGTATAACGTTGATTCTTCTCAGTGTCTCGATTTGATTGCTATCAACTTTAACTGGTCTTCCCAACAGTACAGCATCGTACATCGAGAAAGTTATAGCACGATACTTCACAAACACTTTTGACACATGTGATCAATCATAGCACCTTCTCCATACACTTCACAAATCCTTTTTTGCATTTCAGTTAGTTTTCCCTTTCTTGAAATATTAAAGCATAATATGCTGAAAATGTTGCTTTTTTGATATCTTCAAAATTAAAATGGCTACAAAAAATTCACCAACTTTGATAAGATTTTTAAATGTGCACTGATATGACAGCTGTCACAATACAATCTAACAAAACAGTCTCAAATGAACTCAAAGACAATCAGGAGGGCCAAGAGGAGCTACTCCACATCCAAGGTCAGGAGGGCCAGCCGTGAGGAGATACCCTTCGTCCAAGGTAAGGAGCAGTGGCTGTGCTTTGCTGGAGCAGGCATGAAGAGACACCCAACGTCAAAGGTAAGACAAACCCAAGTAAGATGATAGGTGTTGTGAGAGGGCATCAGAGGGCAGACACACTGAAACTGTAATCACAGAAAACTAGCCAATCTGATCACATGGATCACAGCCTTGTCTAACTCAGTGAAACTAAGCCATGCCCTGTAGGGCCACCAAAGCGGGCAGGTCATGGTGGAGAGGTCTGACAGAATGTGGTCCACTGGAGAAGGAAATGGCAAACCACTTTAGTATTCTTACCTTGAGAACCTCATAAACAGTATGAAAAGGCACAATGATAGGATACTGAAAGGGGAACTCCCCGGGTCGGTAGGTGCCAAATATGCTACTGGAGATCAGTGGAGAAATAACTCCAGAAAGAATGAAGGGATGGAGCCAAAGCAAAAACAATACCCAGCTGTGGATGTGACTGGTGATAGAAGCAAGATCCAATGCTGTAACAAGCAATATTGCATAGGAACCTGGAATGTCAGGTCCATGAATCAAGGCAAATCTGAAGTGGTCAAACAGGAGATGGCAGGAGTGATCGTCAACATTCAAGGAATCAGCGAACTAAAATGGACTGGAATAGGTGACTTTAACTCAGATGACCATTATCTACTACTGTGGGCAGGAATCCCTCAGAAGAAATGGAGTAGCCATCCTGGTCAACAAAAGAGTCTGAAATGCAGTACTTGGATGCAATCTCAAAAATAACAGAATGATTTCTGTTTGTCTCCAAGGCAAACCATTCAATATCACGGTAATTCAAGCCTATGCCCCAACCAGTAACGCTGAAAAAGCTAAAGTTGAATGGTTCTATAACGACCTACAAGACCTTTTAGAACTAACACCCAAAAAAGATGTCCTTTTCATTATAGCGGAATGGAATGCAAACGTAAGAAGTTAAAAAACACCTGGAATAACAGGCAAATTTGGCCTTGGAATGTGGAATGAAGCAGGGCAAAGGCTAATAGAGTTTTGCCAAGAGAACGCACTAGTCATAGCAAACACTCTTCCAACAACACAATAGAAGACTCTACACATGGACATCACCAGATGGTCAATACCAAAATCAGATTGATTATATTCTTTGCAGCCAAA
>SJYW01012315.1:18916-31212 GCA_006410735.1 Raphicerus campestris | reverse complement strand
GAATAAAGTAAAAATAAAATTAAAAAAATAAAAAGAAATTTAAATTAAAACACACACGCACACACACACACATACACACATAAATATATGTATATATGAGAGAGGTTATAAATCTTATATGACAATAATTTAAACACAATGGCATTGCAACTCAGAAATGAAGTGATTTTTTCATTCTTCATGAGCTCCTTAGTGAGACAGGTGTTTAACATTTGCTTTTGGGGAGAAGGGTGAATCTATACTGCTAGAAATTGCCTTTGTAGAGACATTTAGCACGTGCTAACAAGGCAATGGCTCCAGTACCCACTCCAGCACTCTTGCCTGGAAAATCCCATGGGTCGAGGAGCCTGGTAGGCTGCAGTCCATGGGGTCGCTAAGAGTGGAACACGACTGAGTGATTTCACTTTCACGCATTGGAGAAGAAAATGGCAACCCACTCCAGTGTTCTTGCCTGGAGAATCCCAGGGATCGGGAGCCTGGTGGGNACCTGGTAGGCTGCAGTCCATGGGGTCGCTAAGAGTGGAACACGACTGAGTGATTTCACTTTCACGCATTGGAGAAGAAAATGGCAACCCACTCCAGTGTTCTTGCCTGGAGAATCCCAGGGATCGGGAGCCTGGTGGGCTGCTGTCTATGGGGTCACACAGAGTTGGACATGACTGAAGCGACTTAGCAGCAGCAGTAGCAACAACATATATAGAGAGCTTCCCTGGTGACTCAGAAGGTAAAGAATCCTCCTGCAATGAGGGAGACTTGGGTTCAACCCCTGGGTTGGGAAGATCCCCTGGAGAAGGGCATAGCAACCCACTCCAGTATTCTTGCCTGGAGAATCCCCATGGATAGAGAAGCCTGGCAGGCTACAGTTCATGAGGTTGCGAAGAGTTGGACATGACTGAGCAACTAAATACAAGTACAAATGTATGTAGAAAATAATAATTAAGGTAATCATAGAACAATAATTAAGGTGCTTTAACATGAACTAATCATTAGGAAATGTATTTCCTAACAAGGAAAAAAATGAGCCGGTCAAGTTCAGGGGAAAAAGGAAACCTATTATTTCCAACAATAGAACTTTAAGAGAATTTTGCACTTCCAGGTCACACAGAGGATAAGGACAAATACAACTCCAGTGTTGAAAGGTCTGTCATCAATATGTGACCTTAAAATCTAGCTGTTCTTATCATTCTTATAACTACAATGTAAACACTGGAATATCTAGTAAATGAATTAGAAGAAAATTGTTGGATGCAATGGAAATTCAATCCACTTGAGTTCCAGGCCTCGAGGCATGCTGACCGTGAAAGGCCAGATTGGACAAAAATAGTAATACCACCTACAGTTTGAATTACATGATACCAACCAGAGATTCTGTGAAGAAAAAAGTAGGAGGAAATTTTGTCCTCCGGGCAGCCACATTTGGCTGAGTTCCAGGGGGAACTGATGTGGAAATGGGAAGCTGATAAGGGCTCAGGAATATTTTCAGAGTTCCTGAGAGATCATAATATACTAGTTTATAGTAACATGCTATAGAAATTCTAAAATCTCAAAACACAATTCTTTTTGACTTGTATTCTCTTTTTGTGTGAACTAATCTCCTTCAAGACACAGTTCTCCCTGCATCTACCCTGTCCGATATCTAAGTTATACTCTTCACGTTAAATTTTGAAAAGGAAAATCTGATATGCCATTCCCCTGCTTGCCACAGAGTAAATTGAACTCCATTACCATGGCTTTTGAAGCCCATCTGGTCTCCTCTTACCTTCTCCATTGCCATCTATGACTAGACTGTCCCAGATGCTTTCTCTTACCTTTTCAACCACTCTGACTTTCCCATACATCTTCCTCAATTTCCCTCAGCCTCTTTCTCTCACTGGCAGCACTTTATTCTCTGCTCTTACACAGCAAAAAATGAAGGCTTCTTCTGGCCTCTTGGAAAGGGTCAATCTCTTTTCACAAAATCTCTTATGACACTTGGAAGTACTTATCATAGATGTAAACTGAAATTCATTTGCCTGATTTAAGTAATAAATCAGATTTAGATTTAAGCCTCCTCTAGATTCTGTTTCTTTGAGAATTCTGTCTTTGCTACCTACTCAATGTTAGTCAAAAAATGAATGAATGAATATAACCATATGTAATATGATATACTTGAATAAAATGCAAATGGGTAATAGAACTATAATTATATAGATGTCAATAAACATGATTCAGGGAGAATCTCTTTATGAATAATTATATTTTCTAGTTGATATATGGTTAATTATCTAGCATAAAGAAGGAAGCTAAATTGTTTGCTTATCAGTCAGAATCTATAGGCAATGTTAGAGCACTGCTTTAGGAAATCCCTTTCTCCCTTCAAGTGCTTTATGTATGTGTAGTGATAAGATTGCAGCCCATTTTCACCTTCTTTTCAGACTGTCATGTAGTAAAAATGGAAAATGCTTCATGCTTGCTGTTATGTCTTGTGGGAACTGTATTATATCGAAAACATACATGACAGTTCAGATAACAACTGTGCAAGACATATAATATACCTTTTCTACATGGAAGATGTTGTTTGTTGCTTGAATGTATATATATCCCTCCATTCTTAGTAGTGTAGTCCCTCAGCCGTGTCTGACTCTTTGAGACCCTGCAGACTGTAGCCCACCAAGCTGCCTTACTTTCAAAGCAGAAACGTCACCAGTGGTAACCAAATTCCTGACCTCCTTGGAAAGAGAGAAGTTATTTGGAAGGCTCTTTTACCTCAGCTTGTGTGATCCTGAACCCTTGTAGCCAACCTAGTCTGAAGAATGAATGGATGCTAAACTTAACCAAATAATTATTTTTCTCCTGCCTTCTAAAAGGAAGTGTATCTGTTGAGAAAACTCTTGGGATCCTAGCAGCCATAATGAAATTCATTTTCAAAGGATGCACTGCCCTTCTTACCCCAGAACTTCTCTCTTCACTGGTCTTTATCAAAGGACCCATCAGCCAGCTGTCCTGTTCCAAGAAGTCTTCCTCATCAATAAGCCTGTCCTTTGCTTTATGTATGATCTTTACATAAGTGGGCCCTAGACAAATCCCTAGGTCTTGCATGTGTTCCTGCTCTGTTAAATTCTAAGTGTGTACCTCACAATGGTGATTAATGGTGGAGAGAGGAGCATGGTGTGGCAGGAAGAGCACTGAGTTGACCATCAGAAATCCTGGGTTCCAGTTCTGGCTATGGGAAATTCACCAGATAAAGGACTTATTTTGGTTCCCGACACAGAGTAAGAGATGAACTATCATCAGCTAACATAAGTATCACATTATTGGTCTATAAAATTGCCAACTTTGTTTCAATAACTAAAATGCTGTGTTGTTGTTGAGTTGCTAAGTCCTGTCAGAGGCTTTTGCAACCCCGTGGACCACAGCACACACTGTGGAGAGTATCCTGAATTCTGCCAGCTACTGACAACTAGAGAATTTGCAGATTACTATCACATGGAAAACAGAAGAGAACATCCTTCAGTCAGTTCATAGTGACTTTGAAAATCAATGAAATGAATAAGAGAGGATTATTATGCCCATGATGCTGCTGTTAAGTCGCTTCAGTCGTGTCCGACTCTGTGTGACACCATAGACGGCAGCCTACCAGACTCCTCTGTCCCTGGGATTCTCTAGGCAAGAGTACTGGAGTGGGTTGCCATTTCCTTCTCCAATGCATGCAGCCATGACGAGTTGCTTCAGTCGTGTCTGACTCTGTGCAACCCTACGGACAGCAGCCCACCAGGCTCCTCTGCCCATGTGATCCTCCAGACAAGAATACTATTGTTGCCTTGCCCTCTCCAGGAGATCTTCCCAACTCAGGGATTGAACCTGCATTTCCCGTGGCTCCTGCATTGCAGGCAGATTCTTTAACCCTGAGCCACAAGGGAAGACCCCCATGAAATTAGTCACTGGTGCCAATAGCTTCCTTATGAGACAGCCTAATTCCCTTGCATGTTCCAGGCACCCTCATCATCTTTAAATTACTCAAAGGTATAGAGCCTTTTACACCTTTCCACAAGCAAATCTCCCCTGCCAAGAAAGTGTCTCTCCTACTCACAATCATTCTCTCTACCTAATTAAACCCTACTTAGCTTTTTCAAGTCTCAGCAAAAAATGTCACTTTCCCTAGAAAGCCTTCTCAAATGACCAGAGACAAAATCAGATCCTCTCCCTCTGGGTTTACGGCTCCTTTTAATTTTCCTTCATAGCAATTACTTTAAAATGGACACCTGATGATCATTTTATCACAGTCTATTTTCCATTCCTCTGGGCAAGACAGAGAGTTCCATTAAGGCAGGGCCCCTGTTTGTCACACTCATCTGGTCATCCAAGTATGCCTAGCACACAGGGCTGGTGGATAAATGGCACTGCATATGTATGTGCTGGGTGAATGAGTTTCAGAATTCAAGCTAATAATATTAGTGTAACTTAATATACAGTTCCATCACTTCATGGCAAATAGATGGGGAAACAATGGAAACAGTGGCAGACTTTATTTTTTGGGGCTCCAAAATCGCTGCAGATGGTGACTGTAGCCATGAAATGAAAACACACTTGCTCCTTGGAAGAAAACCTATGATCAACCTAGACAACATATTAAAAAGAAGAGATATTACTTTGCCAACAAAGGTCTGTCTAGTCAAAGCTATGGTTTTTCCAGTAGTCATGTATGGATGTGAGAGTTGGGTTATAAAGAAAGCTAAGTGGTAAAGAATTGATGCTTTTTAACTGTGGTGTTAGAGAAGACTCTTGAGAGTTCCTTGAACTGCAAGGATATCCAACCAGTCCATCCTAAAGGAGATCAGTCCTGGGTGTTCATTGGAAGGACTGACGTTGAAGCTGAAACTCCAATACTTTGGCCACCTGATGTGAAGAGCTGACTCATTAGAAAAGCCCCTGATGCTGGGAAAGATTGAAGGTGGGAAGAG
This sequence comes from Raphicerus campestris, assembly GCA_006410735.1. NCBI lineage: Eukaryota > Metazoa > Chordata > Mammalia > Artiodactyla > Bovidae > Raphicerus > Raphicerus campestris. Next base: position 26,272 of record SJYW01012315.1, on the reverse strand, counting down.
AAGGGGGCGACGGAGGATAAGATGGTTGGATGGCATCACCGACTCAGTGGACATGAGTTTGAGTAAGCTCTGGGATTTGGTGATAGATGAGGACACCTGGCATGCTCTAGCCCATGGGATTACAGAGTCAGACACAGCTGAGAGACTGAACTGAACTTAGTACATTAGTGTTTTTTTTCATAACTGCACACTGTCACATAGTACTTCATATTTTAATTCTCAAATTGAAGAACAACTAGGTGAAGTCAGAAGCCACAACCATTCCATAATCCAAATAGGAATGCTCTAGAAGTTCAGCAGGGCTTCCCAGGTGGTGCTAGCAGTAAAGAACCCAACCTGCCAATACAGGTAGACCTAAGAGACATTGGTTTGATCCCTGGGTGGGGAAGATCCCTTGGAGGAGTGCATGGCAATCCACTCCAGTATTTTTGCCTACAGAATCCCATGGGCAGAGGAGACTGGTGGTCTACAGTCCATGGGGTCTCACAGAGTCTGGCATTACTAAAATGAGTTTGCATGCACTCATGCACAAGAATTCAGCAATGGCTTTCCATACAATGTGTATTAGTGCTAACTTGCATTGGCTTTTATGTCATTCAAAACTCTTGTGTTTTGAGTATCTATGAAATATTAAAAAAATGGATTTTAGGATCATAACTGAAGAGCTCACAGAGGGATTTGCTGACTGATGAAACAACAATGTATAGGGCAGAAGTGAGAGGACACTCCGATCCCTCCAAGTCATTTCATATTGCCAACTTAGGCAGACCCCAGCAGAGAGAAGCCTGCTTGTCAGAGCCCAACTGCTGTGACCCAAGTCAGGATTGGGGTAGAGCTCACAAAACAGGCCTTTGACTGGAGAAATGCAGGGGGAGGCAGTGCAGAGAAGAGAGCCCCCAAGACTTCCTGAGGAAGCAAAATCTAAGTAAGAGCCAGGAGGCAGGATCAGTCATAAAGTAGAAAGAGAATGTTCAGGTATGTTGAACCAGGGTGCCAGAGGAGATAGAAATGAGAAAGTAAGGGGTCTAAATAGACAGTGGGGAAAAGGCAGGCACAAGTAGGTTTTGGAGCTTGTAAATTTAAATGTTGATTTCATTTGTTTCCTTGGGTCATATCTGTTGGATTTGCTAGCTCCTGATTTGTCACACACTTGTGCCAAGCATGGGCTCCGAGGATCCCAGTCTTGTCGTGTCCTAGAGCCCATTTTCTGAGTTATATGTGATGGCCACTGAAAAAAGAGAAGTTGAATCACACAGATAATTCCTAATTTCTGTATGATTTACCAGATCCTATTCCACAGGTATAAACCTTGCTTAGAATCTCAGATTGGATTTATTATCTAGTGCTCTTTGAAAAAAAAGTTATATAAAGTCACTCCAAACAGGTTTTAAATTTTATAGTGAATAGAGAAGTAGATCAGTTGTCATAGAATCAGAATCTTAGTAACTGATGTGAAGTTAATGTTCCTTTAATAAACATTAGGTAGTGAAATGCATACTGTTACACAACAGATCCAATATAACAGTCTCCTCTTGAATCTATTTCCAACATCAACATTTATCATAAATGATAAATTTGTGCTTCATTCTCATTAACAATTTCTTTGGGACTGCACTGAGATCTTTGCTATGACCAGTGCTAAATGTTAGAGGAGCAGCCCAGTAAAAGATTACTTCTTCTATATCATGCAGAATGCTCCGAAAGAGTTTATGGGAATGAGCACAGTGCCTCTTAGATGAAGGCAGAATTAAGGGATTTCTTAAAAGAAGGAGCCTCTGGTACTTTTGAAATGTGTGATGCCAGGGGCAGAAAAGGAAGGGTGTTGCTTTTGATGAAGCAATATCCTCTCTAATAAACATCAATTCTGTGCATGCAAAATAATAAAACAGTAGGAATCATACCTGTTTCTAAGAATTAAAGTGGTTCCTGCAAAGCTAAACACAAAATACAAAACTAATGCCTACTGTGGGTGAAAAAGGTTTATTCTGCCTACTTATCAACTATATATCATCTATCCAATCATTCATTCTCTCTCTCTCTAGTCATTTATGTATACCTATCTTTCAGACATGCTTTCCAGATGGTGCAGTGGTAAATAATCCACCTGCCAAGCAGAAGACTTGGGTTTGATCCCTGGGTCAGGAGGATCCCCTGGAAAAGGAGATGGCAACCCACTCCAGTATTTTTGCCTGGGAAATCCCATGGACAAAGAAGCCTGGAGAACTACAGTCCATGAGGTAGCAAGAGTCAGACATGACTTAGATACTAAACAAAAATATCTTTCAGACAAATCTCTATTGAACATCCAAGGATTAATTTCCATGTTTGTGACTATCTCATTTCTACTTTCCTTTGTACCTTTTTCTGTGAATACAGAGCATGGTATATAGTAGGTGTTTGATAAGTGTTGTTTGTGATAATTTGTTTTCTTGAACTGAAATTATTTTCTTTCTCAAATGACCCCTCAACACTAGCCAGACTCCTTATACTTCATCAATCACTACCATACCATGCGCTTACATTCTCTCCCAAACAAAACAACATGATGATGATGGTTGTGATAATGATGATGAAAATGGCAATGTCACAATACCCTTTCCTCTTGCTCTGATTTGTAAGGAAAGTACTGTTAGTGAGAACGTATTCATGACACAGGATCTCCGAAAGATTCTTTCCCACTAATACAAAGCTTCTGCTGTATTGCGTTGCATAACTTTACCACCTCCTAGAAGTTACACTGAGATCTGTCACTGTGGGCCATGTTGAGGCTCTGTAGGAAAGAAAACTGTTTCAATAGGCTCCACTCAAAGTGACATTTTTCTCTTGAACATCGCTGTTGTGGTAGTGACCCTGGCAAAAAAGGAGAATTATTTTCTTTTGTGTTCTTTTTAATGAGGTGTAGGTGGAATAACTTATGGAGACTAGAACACAGGAATTAAGGTCTTTTTCCTCTCGATCAGTCTTTGTAGTCAGAGAAGGTAGATATTTGGTGAATGATAAATTTAAAAAGTTCTCCCTAATAATTTATTTGATATGAGATTAGTACTTATATTGTTCCTCCTCTCCCCCTACATCTATGCACAAAAACTTGTTCAAATTATTTTTAAGTGGACAGGAAATTAAAAAAAAATTCTATAGTAATGGATTGCAAAATGTATGATGAAGCATTTTGAAAGAAGTTCTGAAGACAAGTGATTATTTATGCATGTGTGTGTGTGTGTGTGTGTGTGTGTGTGTGTGTGTGTGTGTGTTGTTCAGTCATGTTGGACTCTTTGTGACCCCTATGGACTGTAGCCTGCCAGAATCCTCTGTCCCTGGAATTTTCCCAGCATCCTCCAAGGGATCTTCCCCACCTAGATATTGAACCAGCGTCTCCTGCATTACCAGGCAGATTCTTTACCACTGAGTCACCTGGGAAACTGTGATTATTTACACTTGACTATAAATGCTGATCTTCTAAAAATTCAAGTGTCCATTGATCCTCAATAAGGAAATAATTACTTCTATTTGAAATTAACATGGCTAACTTTGCTTGGAAAATTCTATTCCCTAGATTTTTCAGGAAGCACAAGTTGTAAGCTTCTATAAATTAGGCCTTCTGAGATTTTTAGGGTCCTTATAAAAATATTTTTGTGTTGAAACCATTAAATTTATTTCTTAAAGCTGGGAGTTTTCATGTACTTTATGTTAGAGTATTTAAAAAAAGAAAGCTCTCTTTTTTCAATTTTTCTTTATTCCTTTCTGTAGATGTCACTGTAGTATAGGAAAAAGAAATAGCACTTTTCTTTTGAAAATATATGACTTCTATATGCAAATAAAAGAAAGTGGTGATTTGATTTATTATGCTAGGGTTGTCATATCAACAATAAGGTTTCCAAGCAACTAGCAGAATAAATTATTTTATAGATTTGTTTGCTTAGCCTCATAAAATGGACCAAATGGAAGATACTTTTTTTTCCACCTGTGATTATGTGGTAATTAAAAAATGTCATTATAAAGAAATTATGCATTAAATTCATATTATTAAGGAGAGTTCAAAATGAAGCATGTGAATGCAATCAATGCCAAAAGACTTAATGAAGATTTGCTGCTTACAAGGAAGCATTGTTGGCTTATGTTTGTGTATTTTCAATAATTGGTTTCTAGTGTCTATAACTACGATTTGTATAAAGTTGTTCTGAATTTACTCTTCAAAGGGTCTAACACATGCAGCCTTGGCTCATTCAGTGTGCCCTTTAAATACTTGTTAGAATGACCTCCTCACAGAACCCTGAGCTCCTTCTACTAGACAGAGTGCCTTAGAATCCTGTACTTATGCAAACAGCCTGTCAGTTCTTTGAAAGACTTCCAAAAAGTTACTTGAACATACTAGAAAATGAACCATCACTCTGGGGAATGTTAGAAACTTGTTAGACATTCATGATCTGTATTTCCCAAATATTCTTGTGTAGTTAAAGCATTTTCATTGATATTTTTGAGTTTTCTTAGGGATCTACTTGAGAAAAGCTTGACCTCTATGTGATAGATCAGGTCTTCCTCCAGTATCTTAACTTTTATTAAAATTTTATCCAAAATTTTTGATTTTTTCAAATTACTGATGTTGTTGGGCTTCCCAGGCAGCACTAGTGGTAAAAAAAATCTGCATGCCAATGCAAGCGATGCCAGAGATGCAGGTTTGATCCCTGGGTCAGGAATATTCTCTGGAGAAGGAAATGTCAACTCACTCCAGCATTCTTGCCTGGAGAATCCCAAGGATAAAGGAGCCTAGTGGGCTACAGTCTATGGAGTCTCAAAAGAGTCAGACATGACTAAGCATGCCCACATGTACACCACCCATGGGGGAGAAAAAAAAAGACACACCAAACTTCTCAGCTTAGGCAAATGAAGCAAAAATCTACCATGCTATCAGTCCCAGGATATGGTATTTTGTATTTGTATCCATCTACTGCAGATGCTTACTCCTTGGAAGGAAAGTTATGACCAACCGAGATAGCATATTCAAAAGCAGAGACATTACTTTGCCAACAAAGTTCCAAAAGGAGATCCATCCAACCAGTCCATTCTAAAGGAGATCAGTCCTGGGTGTTCTTTGGAAGGAGTGATGCTAAAGCTGAAACTCCAATACTTTGGCCACCTCATGTGAAGAGTTGATTCATTGGAAAAGACTCTGATGCTGGGAGGGATTGAGGGCAGGAGGAGAAGGGGACGACAGAGGATGAGATGGCTGGATGGCATCACTGACTCTATGGACATGAATCTGAGTGAACTCCAGGATCTGGTGATGGACAGGGAGGCCTGGTGTGCTGTGATTCATGGGGTTGCAAAGAGTCGGACATAACTGAGCAACTGAACTGAACTGCAGATAACATTTGTTGATAGAGAAAATTATTAGTACCCCATTTCCTTTGATTTACAAGAATGGGTTTCCATTCACTTTGGATTCCTCAGGCAATATTATTCTTTTAAAAACTCATAGCATATATATAGGCTCCCAAAGAATTGGGAGGGAAAAGAAAAAACTTATACTGAAAAATTACTAAGTAAACCACAGCATTCAACTAGATTTTTAAATTTGAAACATTTGAGGAAAATATAGCTCTAATTCAGATGCATCTGATCCATCATTACCCACATCTTTCATACCCTTATAGACATTTCAGAGACTCAGCAAGTGGAAGGAAAATATTTCTCCCTTCAAATGACATTGTCCTAATATTATTAAGCTTGCAACACGGTTGCCAAGTAGTGCTGCTTCAGTCCAACTTTAGACTACAGGTGTTTTCTTCCTTTTTATTTTGTTGTACTCAAGACACCATTGCTTCAGAAGAAAGGAAAATCAATTTTGAGATTCAAGACAGTGTTACATATACCCAGGCATTACAATAAACAGCCTTCTGTACTGTGCTTGTTTTCTTGTTACCTGTCAATGCTCTCCTTTATTGCATCTGTATCTTATTTTCAATAGCATGCTCTTAGGCAAATTTTCCCTATTATCATTCTGGAGAAGTCAATCTATGTTCTCTTGTCACACACACACACACAAAAACCAAACAGACAAATTTTCAAAGAAACTTAGTCTATTCCTTTTTTTCCCTTTATTTTTCTATAAAATTTTTGTTTGTAAAACCATGCCTTTGATTTCTTAATTGAACTCACAAGTGGCTGCATGTGCTTTCCCAGAAACAGACAACCTGGGGCTATAATTATTTCTGTGAAATAGGTGAGAGATTGTAAAGTGCAGAGGGAAAGTTTCCCTCTTTTTCTTTTTTTTCCCCATACGATTTCCTTCCAGTCTTGGGGAAAAGCCATCATGATCAATGCTTGTCAAACTTGACTGTAAGGAACGATCACCTGGGGACCTTATTACAAGGTAAGCTCTGGTTCTGGGAGTCTCTGGAGGGTGGGGGCCTGAGTGTCTCTGCTTCTAAACAGTTTCCGGGTAATGCCCATGGTGCTGATTTACAGACTGCACATTGTGTAGCTGCATCCTGGAACATTCCTGTCCTTCAGGTGAAGAAGCTGAAGCCTAACAGCTGAACAGATGTACCAAGTGTCATTTCTTGGTTTGTTACTTGATCTGCTTAGAATTTCAGTGTCCCAAAACAACAAAAGATGTGTATTTTCCTGAGCAGGTTGCATGAGGAAATGGATGACAACTTCCCNCATCTTGTACCAAATGTCATTTCTTGGTTTGTTACTTGATCTGCTTAGAATTTCAGTGTCCCAAAACAACAAAAGATGTGTATTTTCCTGTGCAGGTTGCATGAGGAAATGGATGACAACTTCCCTGTGCTGGGAACCCTTTTTTTTTCCTTCTCTGTATCTGTGGTTTAGGATTCTTTCCTCAGCATGAATGTTTCCATGTTTAGTCATCAATAAAGTTGACATAGAAGAAAATCAAATTATAATATATTTGGAACTCAGTGCTATCATTTCTTTAATCTGAGAGTAAGAGGTTTGGGAAAAATAAGCAAATTTATTTTCAAGTAATCAAGAACCACTTGACAGCAAAGGCAGAAATATTTTAACACTAAGACTTCATTGTTATGTTTTAGTATAAACTTTTTAATTTTTATTTTTATTATATTTTTTAATGAATTCCCTTTTTTAAAAAAATACTTTATTCTATTTTACAGTACTGTATTGGTTTTGCCATACATCGACATGAATCAGCCACAGGTGCACATGAGCTCCCCATGCCGAAGCCCCCTCCCACCTCCCTCCCCACCCCTTCCCCGGATCATCCCGTACACCAGCCCCAAGCATCCTGTATCCTGCATTGAACATAGATTGGCGCTTCATTTCTTATATGATAGTATACATGTTTCAGTGTCATTCTCCCACATCATCCCACCC
>SJYW01012315.1:0-16485 GCA_006410735.1 Raphicerus campestris | reverse complement strand
GGTGACAGGAGGTGATGCCACAGCAGTTGTGGACACCGCTTCATGTTTTTCCAGCGGCAGAGAAGGCAGTGGTGGTGAAACCGGTTCTGCAACTGCAGAGTCTCTGCTGGGGAAATTCTCTGCTTGCTTCTCATCAGTGTCCATCTCCATTGCACAGAGCACAGCTTCAGCCTGAGGTTTATCCTCTGAAGTTTCACCCTCTGGCATATTCAAGTTTTGTTCAGAGGATGAAGTGTTGGCAGATTCCTTGATACCAGCAGCAACACCAGCCAGACTCTTACCTGCCTCTTCTGCTCCCACTTTTTGAAGAGGGGCTTCTTTATTTCCTTCGCCTGCAGGAAACAAATTTTGGTCTTCCGATTCTCCCCCTTTTAAGTTTTCCTCTGGCAGGGGTGGTGATGGTGGGAAGAGATCCTGCGCACTGGCACTTTCTTTTAGAAGCTGCTTGTCTTTAACAGGCACTAAGCCAACCTCAATAAGGACTTGCTCCTTCCGTGCCATTTCACTCAGCATGCTGGACTTTTCCTTTCTGTTATCTTTTCGAGGAGACCTTCTGGGGATCAGCTCTGTGGGAGGAGGAGGCTCTGTCTGAACAGGCCCCTTCTGAACAACCTCGATCTCAGCATCCCCCACAGCGGGAGGGGGTAGAGGAGGCTCTATCTGAACAGACCCCACCTGAGCAGGCTCTGGGGGAGGAGGAGGAAGAGGAGGAGAAGGCTCCATGTGAACAGGGGTCACCTGAACAGGCTCCATGGGAGGAGATGGCTCCATGTGAACAGGCCCCTTCTGGACAGCCTCGACCTCACCACACCCCACGGGAGGGGGAGGAGAAGGAGGTGGCAGCGGCTCCATCTGAACACACCCCACCTGAGCAGACTCCATCTGAGTGGGCCTCCTCTGAGAAGGCTGGCTGCTTTTCTTATTGGATTTACTTCTCACAGTTTTCTTCTTTGTACTGTTTTTCATGCAAATGTTTTGCTTTTTATTCTCCTCTACTTTGCTGTCACCCTTTGGCACTTCCTGACTATTTTTGGATTTGCTTTCTGCCTTCTTTTTCTTTTTTGTCACAGGTTCCTCATCATTAACAGGCTCTTGTAAGGAATGGGCTTCCGCTTCCACCTTCCTTTTGCTTTTCTTGCTTTTGCAGCTTTTTTCTGAATTGTTTCCCGGGGACACATCCACTTCCTTAGCTTCCATGGCCGATTTGCGTGTTCTGGTGGTCACTTGGCTTGAGGCATTACTACAAGGCTTTTTCTCTTTTGAAACACTCTCTTTCTTCTCCACTTTTACAGGCCTCTCGTTTTTCTTCCCAGTCACATCCCCCTTTACTTTTGTCTGCTCTGTTTCTGTTTTCTCGCCGGTGATTTTATCAGGCAAGTCAGCCTCTCGCTTCTTGGTTTTCTTTAGCTTCACCTTTGAGACATCCATGGTTTTATTAGGACAAGTAGGATGCTTAGATTTGAAATGATACTGCAGATTACACTTCTTGGAAGCTGCATAGTCACATACAGGGCAGTTGAACTGCCGTGGATTAACATGGAGCTCCACGTGTTTTTTGAAGTTACTTCTGTCTGCTGTTTTGTAGTCACAGTGTGGGCAGTTAAGAGGTTTAGGCCCATTGTGAACCTGTCTCGCGTGGCGGGTTACTTCATGTTGATTAGAGGCCACATAACTGCACTGGTCACACTTAAATGGCTTCTCACCTGAAGGTAGACAAGAGATGTTACAGAAGGCACACATTAAGAAAGAATTCAAGATTTATTCAAATATGTTCATCAAGAAGTGTGGATAGATATAAAACAAAAACCACCAGAACTATTTCATGAAGACTTGATCATGCAACTTCTATTTACCATATTTATTTGTATATCTTTGTTCTATCCTTTGACTGATTCTCATACCAAATGGAAGAATAATTATCTCAATCAATCATCTTTCAAAAGTGCATTAACTAACGCTTTTAATCACTAGTAAAGAACACAGATTCATCAAGAATTACACAACAATTACTGGCAAACTAATCCTGGCTTTTTTTTTTTTTTGGCCAGCCATTGGGGCTTGGGTTCATAATGTTAATTCTAGGACAAGGGCAGTCAAAGAGATAAGGTAATTTTAACTAAAGTTTTTATCTTTAGTTAAACATATAATGGAATAGAACACCAAATTCCCATACATTCATTTAAGATAAACCTTTGAATTTCAAGTATTTTACACTCTCTGCCACACTCCCAGACCTTCCAAGTGGAAGTTTTAAAACAATGCCTTGGCCTCAGGGAGCAAAACGTGTTTTCTTTCAATTTAACCCTTTGTCCTTATGGCAAGAGCTGAGTCAAACTTCTCCAGTGCCAGAGTTGCTATTCTACAGAAAAAGTTTAACAAGCTAAACATCTTTTCTTGATTTTCTCCCACCTTCTTCTAGACTGGGCAAAGGAACTAGATAAATGAAAAGGGGCATACAAATAGATATGGCATATTAAATAAGAACAAGAAGTCATAACAATAGGCACATACAAGACCAGAAGCCTCCCACCCACCCCCAAATGAAAGGCATAAGATTTAACTCATTCTACCTGAATACATACCCATCTAGATCACAGTCTAGCAAATATTACCAAACGGTATCCAAACCCCACTGGTCCAATCGAATGCATAGCAGAAAAATGGAAATTGACATTTATGAAAATTCATCTCTCAAACATTCTCAAATTCACACCAAATCTTTTTTCATAAAGCAAAACTATTCAGACATTAATAAAACCACAAAGATGCTAAGCTTTACCTGATTAAAAAGATGTCCGACGACAGATCACAAAAATTTGTTCAGGTATGGCAGACTGAAAATGCAGTTTACGACTACGTTCCCATTGTCAGTGACCACATATTAGTCTACCAACAGATTTCTAACAACACAATGCATTACTCTCTACTTGGTCCTATCTTGTCCTTTCCATTAAATCACTTAAATGGAGACAAACATCTACTTTACATAGACACAGAATGGGGAAAAGAAATGTGACATAACTTGTTCTACAATAAGAATACCTGGGGGGATCAAATATGGGGCTCTGCAACTTATCATCAGGTCTTCAGCAAGGTACTGAAAACTCTCTAAAGCTCAGTTTCCTCATTTGTAAACTACTCTTAAGTGTTGTAAGCTATAAATAATCCAATCCATTTCGAGCACTTAGTATAGGACAGATGGCCAAACAGTCAATACACATTACCTGTAATTCATGACTTTTGTAATAAACTGGTCTAAGTTATAGAATGGCTAAACAAAAGGGAAGATTTCATGTGCTTATCTTGCCTTACTATATATATAAACTCTGCCTTTGAGTATACAGAGTTGCTGAATGGAGTCGATCACTTTAGGAAAATATTTGAGCTCATTAAAGAATTATAATGAAAATGTCTTCTTTGGATTTCCATGGTGGCTCAGTGATAAAGAATCTGCCTGCCAATGCAGGAGACACAGGTTTGATCCCTGACCCAGAAAGATTCCACATGCTGAGAAGTAACTAAGCCTGTGTGCCACAACTACTGAGCCTGTGCTCTAGGGCCTGAGAGGCTCAACTACTGAGCCTATCTGCCACAACTATTGAAGCTTGTGCACCTGAGAACCTGTGCTCCCCAACAAGACACACCATGACAGCGAGCACCCCAAGAGAAGCCCCAGCTCACCGCAGCTTGAGAAAAGCCTGCACAGCAATGAAGACCCAGCACAGCCATAAATAAATAAATGTCATTTTATAAGCCCTAAGGAACGAGGGTATTTACACAGCCTGCATCAAGTAAGGTGTAAGCCTCCATGTGTGAAAGAGTCAGGGAATGAGAATTCCTAGGATTCTGTTTAAAACTATGATGACATCATTTAACCGCTTCCTTCACTCCACCCCCATTCCCTGGTGATGCAGAAGTTAAAGCGTCTGCCTGCAATGTGGGAGACCCGGGTTCGATCCCTGGGTCGGGAAGATCCCCTGGAGAAGGAAATGGCAACCCACTCCAGTACTCTTACCTGGAGAATCCCATGGAGGGAGAAGCCTAGTAAGCTACAGTCCATGGGGTCGCAAAGAGTTGGACATGACTGAGCGACAAACTACTAATCTTTACTGTACTGAAAAATCAATTCATCAAGTTCAGTTTATTAATAACTAGATGAATGAACATTCTTTTGCCCTGTACCAACAGTTTTAACTTAATTCCCTTTTCCAGTTCTAGGAATATTTACTCATTTTTAATTTTACTTTTATAAATGTGTCATATGTCTATTTTATTCTTCCTAAATAAATTACAGATGTAAGGCACATTCTTATCAAAAAGAGCCCAGGAAGAGTATAAAGGGAATTTCTAACTAAACAGCAATAGGAGCATACTACTCAGCAATAAACAAAAAGTTCTGATAATGCAGCATGGAATGAATCTCAAAAACATTTTACAGAAGTAAAAAAAAAATTAACAGAAATCAGAGTTACCAGTTGAGGGGAAATAGGGGAGTACTGACTGGAAAGAGGGAACTTTTCTAAGGGTAGTAGAAACATTTGGTGTCTTCACCTAGATGGCAGTCAAATAAGAGAAAAGATATATAAAGTCACTGACCTGTAAACCTAAGATGTGTGCATTTTCATGTGTGTAAATTAGACTTAATAAAATACTGTTTAAAATTTTTCAAAATGAACTCCTATGCTAGGAGAATGGAGGAACTATCCAGGGTGATATACAGAAAAATATAATGGCAAACATAAATTGAATGTATCAGGATCTCTAAACTATTTAAGTGAGGATGCTTCAAAACCATTACTTGCAAACACAAATAAAACACAGAATAACAGCTGATTAGGTTAGTGTGTCTATATATATTTCACCACACCATTACTCTGATCCCTTCTTACTTTGGCCTCAGAAGACCTACCTGAATGGAAGTGCTCCAAGAAAATAACCAATGTGGTTTTGTTTCATTAACTAATTTGTCATTTTAGCTAAAATGTACCAACTCAACAGAGCCTAATCTCTTCCAGAAATTAATCTAAGCACACTTCTCTTCCCTAAAAGATGAATAGGGAAGTGAATGCCCAAGCTGACCTGTAAAGATCAGACTCCAGACCACAGAGAAAGCACCCAAGATTTTCACTCCATGCAACCCAGTTAGGAAGGCTACCTTCCCAATTTTACATTTAGCCTCAATGATCTGCAATATAGGATCCACTGGAAATAATTTACACACTCATACACAAACAAACTAGCTATGTTTATTTCCTGTTAGTGACTCACAAATTATTGGCATCCAACAAAAGATGGTGGCTTTGCTATTTCCATACTTTGTGTTTCCAATTTCGTTATTCTGTAGCTGCCTGAGCCATCTGCTGAGCCATAATACTCTGTAAACATGTGCTGATGACTAAAAATGAGGGTGTGAAAATCTGAAGCCAAACCCTAGCTCTTCTAAATCGGAGGAATGACAAATTAACCTTAGATAAAACATTTATCTTCTCAAAACCAGTGTCCTAATCTATAAACTGGGATTTAAGTATTCTAGAGGTACTAAGATTTGAGATAACAAGATTCAATTTTTCAGTACCCAGCATGCATATACTAAATAGTAACCGCTATTCACTGTTAACACTTTAAAAATATTTGCTATATTACAATGGCAACTAGTAAAAATCAACTTTAAAATGTAGCAAAAGGTAACAGTAATCAATACAAAATCATTCAGGCAATCACTACTGTTTGGGGTAAAACAGAGATAAACATTTATACAGTGACAACAATATTACAGATTCAATGAAAAACATACAAGTGTGTTGTCATTCTGATACAATGACACTAATATAAGGTCAACCAGATATATCAAGTGAGACACTTACAGTTCAAGCATTTAGACTTAATTACCAGTGTACATGTTATAAAAGGCACAGGGAAAGAGGAAAAACTAAAGATACCATGAGAAAGCTAAGTTAAGACAAATCCAGAAGAGAGGACATTCCACAGAAAAAATGGTTGTATTTCTTCAAGGCTTTAATGGGGACAATAACAGAACTTATTATCACAAGTGGAGAAGGAAATGCAATCCCACTCCGGTACTCTTGCCTGGAGAATTCCATGGACGGAGGGACCTGGTGGGCTGCAGTCTACAGGGTTACAAAGAGTCGGACTTGATTGAATGACTTCCCTTTCTTTCTTTCTATAGTTCCTTTTGGAGAAGGAAATGGCAAACCACTCCAGTGTTCTTACCCGGAGAATTCCATGGACGGAGGGGCCTGGTGGGCTGCAGTCTATAGGCTTACAAAGAGTCGGACCTGAGTAAGCCACACACACACACAGACACACACACACAGACACACACACACAGACACACAGACACACACACACACACACACACACACACACACAATCACAAGACAGTTATGAAAATGGAAATGATCTAAGTCATGAAAAACTCTTTTATTTAAAGGCTACAGCACAAATATTAGTAGGATATGATGGCGTGCACACACACACACACACACACACTATCACAAGACAGTTATGAAAATGGAAATGATCTAAGTCATGAAAAACTCTTTTATTTAAAGGCTACAGCACAAATATTAGTAGGATATGATGGCCTATCCTCAACAAAGCATCCATGTTACCTGCAGAAAGTGAAACCATGAAGCACCCAAAAGTAATACTAAAAACAGGTTTCTGGTTATGTGACTCAACTCAATAGTTAAGAAGATTGAGAAAGAACATTCAAAGTATAAAACTTGACAAGCATGTAAGGTCAAGAAGGGCCAGTAAACATGCTGTGATCCCTCACAGCTGCTCAAATTAGAATTCATACTGTAATCGAGTCTTAATCACTGACTTAAAACAGCAATACCCAACAGAAATAAAATGCAAGCCAACAGAGGTAACTTTAAGTTGTCTAGCAGTCACATTACAAAGGGTAAAAAAAAAACCACCCAAAAAACCAAGTAACAATAATTTTACTTACTTAACCCACTATATTCAGCATCATGCCAAAATGTAATCAATATTTTAAAAAGATTATTTTATATAATTTTCTTCATACTGTTTAAATTCAGGTATGCATCTCAATTCAAACCAGCCACATTTCACAAGCTCAGTAACCACATATGGATAGTGGCTATCCAATTCGACAGCACAAACTATTATACTAAGGTAAGGGATTTGGGTCTATATACTCTTTGGTACACAGCAAATTCTAGCAGAATTCCCCCACGGGGCTATATATTCTAAAGTTAGGAGAATATGCTGATCAGATGTGCTTGTTCACCAAGGGTCAGTGTGACTAAAATGAATTATCCACTCAAGACCACTANCAATTCAAACCAGCCACATTTCACAAGCTCAGTAACCACATATGGATAGTGGCTATCCAATTCGACAGCACAAACTATTATCCTAAGGTAAGGGATTTGGGTCTATATACTCTTTGGTACACAGCAAATTTTAGCAGAATTCCCCCACGGGGCTATATATTCTAAAGTTAGGAGAATATGCTGAACAGATGTGCTTGTTCACCAAGGGTCAGTGTGACTAAAATGAATTATCCACTCAAGACCACTATACTAATATTGACCTAACTTTGCCATCTATCTATGTTTTTAATAATGGGGACCAATCCTGGTTGGTGCTCTTGATAATTTCAGTCACTGGAGGGGATATAAATCTTCAACTTGCTATAGTCCTATATTTTATCTATTGTAAGTTAATAAATTGGAATCCTGGTTATCTACCATTCTTTAAAGTTTGGATCTTTATAAATCAGCCCTCAGAAGCCCTATCAACTCCCAACAGAACAAATCCAAATTTCAGAAACTGAGCAGCTAAGAAGGAATCCCTGGAACCTGGTAACCACACAGTATGAAACCTGGTGTTATGCTCTGTTGGAGGCTAAGGGAGGCAAGGGCAGCTGGGTGGGAGTATGAGAAAGCAGAGGCAGTTCAAAAAGGATTAACCAGCCTTGGTCAACTTTTATTATATCATGGAACTTAAGATTTGATAACAACTAAGGATCCTCCGCCTGGACAAAGTACACACATACATCTACATTCAGTTTTAGACATTCCACCTATGAACTCCCTGGTTAGGAATCTCCATTTAATACAGCTCTACCCTAGTAGACCACTAATTTTTAATTCTAATTTCAGAATTATGCTATAAACAAACATTTAGGATCCAGATCCGAGTCTGGAAGAACTTTCTTATAATGGCAGTTTATTAAAAATGATAGATGGAAGATTGGGACTGACATATATATATGAATTACTATGATAAAACAGATAACTAATTGAGAACTTACTGTTTATAGCACAGGGAACTCTATTCAATGATCTGTGGTGACCTAGATGGGAAAAAAGTCTAAAAAAAAGTGTATATGTATACTGTATAACTGATTCACTTTGCTGTACAGTGGAAACTAAAACAGCATTGTAAAGCACTACAATTAAAAAAAAAATTTTTTTTTAAGTTCCCATTTCTTACCAACCTGAATGAGTACGCATATGTCTGGTTAAATGAGTCTTCTGAGAACTTGAGTAAGGACAAAGTTCACATTTATATGGACGTTCACCTACAAAAATATAATGATTAGTGTTCAAATATGATAAAATAATGCAAATACCATTCTTATCAACCATATACACATCATGCACTATTGAAGACTTTTTCCCCTGTTCCTGGCAAAATGATCAATTTTTATCATGTATTAGAAAGATCATTTAAAATACACATAACTACATTATTTCAGCTTTGCTAATAAAAAGTATCATTGGCTTTCTGAATTATCATAGCCCTTTTAATTTTCACAGTAATGCTACATGTTATTACATTAAATATTAAGAACTGAAAAACTATCTTGGATCAGGTTATCAGCAACATTTTTAAAATAGAATTATCCTTAAAAAAATTCACTACATTGTAAATCAACTATATTTCAATGATATTCTTTTAAAAATCTACCCATATTTTCTGATGCTATGACTTGAGTAATTTTGGGTAACTTTTTTAGTCTTTATAAATGATAAGACTACTATTTTTTTTAAACTACTATTTGAAATTGTTAGCTTTAAGCAATAACATTTTTGAGTGAGGAAGCTATTGTTTCAAGCTAAAATTTAAGTGGTAGCCAGAACTTTTATAAAATAGTCAGGTCAGTGTTAAAGCAATTATAATCATTAACCGACAGGGATGAGAATAACTGAAGATGACAGGTTAGTAATNGCTATTGTTTCAAGCTAAAATTTAAGTGGTAGCCAGAACTTTTATAAAATAGTCAGGTCAGTGTTAAAGCAATTATAATCATTAACCGACAGGGATGAGAATAACTGAAGATGACAGGCCAGTAATTTACTAAAGAATTAAAAGACTCATAAGGCAGGAAATACGTATTTTTAGGACACACATTGTCAACCACAAAACACTTTTTAAAAAAAAAGTTTGATGGGGACTTCTCTGGCAGTCGAGTGGTTAGGTCACTGCACCTCCAATGCAGAGGGTACGGTTTGGATCCCTGGATGGGGAACAAAGATCCTACATGCCACAGGGTGCAGCCAGAAAAATTAAAAAATAAATAAAAATAAAAGCAGCTGTCTCTCACACAATGAAACATTACATTAAAAAAAAAAAAAAGGCTTGATAATTTGTTTTCACCTGTTCTTTGGCCACAAGATAGTAATTATGACTCTGGACAAGCTTCTTTTTCTGTAAAAGTATCTTTGAAAGTGAAGTTGCTCAGTCATGTCCAACTCTTTGTGACCCTGTGGACTGTGGCCTACCAGGCTTCCTCCATTCATGGGATTCTCCAGGCAAGAATACTGGAGTGGGTTGCCATTCCCTTCTCCAGGGGATCTTCCCAACCCAGGGATCAAACCCAGGTCTCCCGCATTGGAGGTCAACGCTTTAACCTCTGAGCCACAATTTAAATCAAGAAAATATATGCAGAACATTTAATGCAGTGCCTGACACACAAAGACCTCAATAAATGTCAGTTGTTATTTTGTAAGTCACAGTAATGTTGCCGCTGCTGCTGCTAAGTCGCTTCAGTTGTGTCAGACTCTGGGCGATGCCATANCCCTGGAACCTGGTAACCACACAGTATGAAACCTGGTGTTATGCTCTGTTGGAGGCTAAGGGAGGCAAGGGCAGCTGGGTGGGAGTATGAGAAAGCAGAGGCAGTTCAAAAAGGATTAACCAGCCTTGGTCAACTTTTATTATATCATGGAACTTAAGATTTGATAACAACTAAGGATCCTCCGCCTGGACAAAGTACACACATACATCTACATTCAGTTTTAGACATTCCACCTATGAACTCCCTGGTTAGGAATCTCCATTTAATACAGCTCTACCCTAGTAGACCACTAATTTTTAATTCTAATTTCAGAATTATGCTATAAACAAACATTTAGGATCCAGATCCGAGTCTGGAAGAACTTTCTTATAATGGCAGTTTATTAAAAATGATAGATGGAAGATTGGGACTGACATATATATATGAATTACTATGATAAAACAGATAACTAATTGAGAACTTACTGTTTATAGCACAGGGAACTCTATTCAATGATCTGTGGTGACCTAGATGGGAAAAAAGTCTAAAAAAAAGTGTATATGTATACTGTATAACTGATTCACTTTGCTGTACAGTGGAAACTAAAACAGCATTGTAAAGCACTACAATTAAAAAAAAAATTTTTTTTTAAGTTCCCATTTCTTACCAACCTGAATGAGTACGCATATGTCTGGTTAAATGAGTCTTCTGAGAACTTGAGTAAGGACAAAGTTCACATTTATATGGACGTTCACCTACAAAAATATAATGATTAGTGTTCAAATATGATAAAATAATGCAAATACCATTCTTATCAACCATATACACATCATGCACTATTGAAGACTTTTTCCCCTGTTCCTGGCAAAATGATCAATTTTTATCATGTATTAGAAAGATCATTTAAAATACACATAACTACATTATTTCAGCTTTGCTAATAAAAAGTATCATTGGCTTTCTGAATTATCATAGCCCTTTTAATTTTCACAGTAATGCTACATGTTATTACATTAAATATTAAGAACTGAAAAACTATCTTGGATCAGGTTATCAGCAACATTTTTAAAATAGAATTATCCTTAAAAAAATTCACTACATTGTAAATCAACTATATTTCAATGATATTCTTTTAAAAATCTACCCATATTTTCTGATGCTATGACTTGAGTAATTTTGGGTAACTTTTTTAGTCTTTATAAATGATAAGACTACTATTTTTTTTAAACTACTATTTGAAATTGTTAGCTTTAAGCAATAACATTTTTGAGTGAGGAAGCTATTGTTTCAAGCTAAAATTTAAGTGGTAGCCAGAACTTTTATAAAATAGTCAGGTCAGTGTTAAAGCAATTATAATCATTAACCGACAGGGATGAGAATAACTGAAGATGACAGGTTAGTAATTTACTAAAGAATTAAAAGACTCATAAGGCAGGAAATACGTATTTTTAGGACACACATTGTCAACCACAAAACACTTTTTAAAAAAAAAGTTTGATGGGGACTTCTCTGGCAGTCGAGTGGTTAGGTCACTGCACCTCCAATGCAGAGGGTACGGTTTGGATCCCTGGATGGGGAACAAAGATCCTACATGCCACAGGGTGCAGCCAGAAAAATTAAAAAATAAATAAAAATAAAAGCAGCTGTCTCTCACACAATGAAACATTACATTAAAAAAAAAAAAAAGGCTTGATAATTTGTTTTCACCTGTTCTTTGGCCACAAGATAGTAATTATGACTCTGGACAAGCTTCTTTTTCTGTAAAAGTATCTTTGAAAGTGAAGTTGCTCAGTCATGTCCAACTCTTTGTGACCCTGTGGACTGTGGCCTACCAGGCTTCCTCCATTCATGGGATTCTCCAGGCAAGAATACTGGAGTGGGTTGCCATTCCCTTCTCCAGGGGATCTTCCCAACCCAGGGATCAAACCCAGGTCTCCCGCATTGGAGGTCAACGCTTTAACCTCTGAGCCACAATTTAAATCAAGAAAATATATGCAGAACATTTAATGCAGTGCCTGACACACAAAGACCTCAATAAATGTCAGTTGTTATTTTGTAAGTCACAGTAATGTTGCCGCTGCTGCTGCTAAGTCGCTTCAGTTGTGTCAGACTCTGGGTGATGCCATAGATGGCAGCCCACCAGGCTCCGCTGTCCCTGGAATTCTCCAGGCAAGAACACTGGAGTGGGTTGCCATTTCCTTCTCCAATACATGAAAGTGAAAAATGAAAGTGAAGTCACTGAGTTGTGTCCAACTCTCAGCAACCGCATGGACTGCAGCCCATCAGGCTCCTCCGTCCATGGGATTTTCTAGGCAAGAGTACTGGAGTGGGGTGCCACCGTCTTCTCCAAGTTACAGTAATAGATGTGTCTAAAAAAATGGGATAAGGAAAAGACAAGTACAAAAAAATAGCACTGATGAGTGTTAAATGTATTTTTAATAACTATTCAGTTGTTATTAGTCAGTAGCTATATATTAGTTGTAAATACATCATAGCAACAAAATGCATACTTTGACATGGAAGAATTTTAAGACAGCTTAAAAACTGTTCGATACATTTCTGTAAAGAAAACATAAACGGCCACTAAAAACATGAAAAGTGCACAATATCATTAGCCATTAGAAAAATTCAGATCAAAACCACAGACATGAAGACATCACACCCAAAGGATGGCTACAGTCAAAATGACAGATGTTAAAATATATTTGTTAGGAGAATTATTTGTGGAGAATTCAGAACCTCAGTACAGTATGGATGGGACTGTAAAACAGTGCAGCCACTTTGGAAAACAATTTGTCAGTTACTCAAATGATTAAACATAATTATCATATGGTCTAGCGATTTCATTCCTAGGTGTATACTTAACCAAGAGAAATAAAATATTACATCTACACAAAAACATATACATAACAGCATTACTCATAACAGCCAAAACCTGGAAATAACCCAAATATTCAGTAACTGATGAATGGATGAATAAAATATTACTTATCCATACAACAGAGTATTATTTGGCAATAAAAGGAAAACAAGTACTGTACACATGACATGAATAAACCTTGAAAATACACTAAGCGAAAGAAGGTAGCCACCAAAGATCACACATGATTCCATTTATATGAAATACTCAGAATAGTTCAATCCACGGTGATTTGTATGGTTTATCAATCGTATATTAGTAAAGCTGTTACCAAAAAAAATAAATGGAAGAAAAATTTAATACCCTTTCAGTTTTACATGAGGGATTAACTAAGGATAATTTACTTTTAAAATTCTTCATAACAAATAGATTGCTTCCAACTGTGTAACTCATCAAACCAGGCATAAATACTCTAGAAATGCTAGCACTTTTTCAGTCATACATAAAGCAAAAATGTAATCTTTTAAAGTAGAATTTGTGTACTTCAATAAAAACATTTTTAAAAAAGTAGAAACTGTGAACTAGCTAAATATCAAACCCACAAAATGAAAAATCTTTTAAGTGAAGATTCAAATAAAAATCCTCAGCAGCTTACCATGATAATCACCTATAAAAAGAGATTCAGAACTTTGAATTTTAGCTGCATGAGACCCTGGGAACATCACTTCAGGCCTTTGGTAAATAAACACCCTGCTTCCTCAGCAAATTTTTCTGAAGATTAGCAGAGTAAAAGCACCTAACCCTTAGCACTCAGTAAAGGAACTTAAGAGACCCACTAAGTAAACCTGAAAAGGTTCCCTAAGTGAGAAATAAGAAACAAGTGATTCCTGTGGATCATTTCTATATTTCTGCTCATTAGCACTTGATAAATTAATTTTTCCATAAATACAATTTTCATGCATGCATTTAAAACCAGAGATACCCTCAGAATTTACATAATCAAAATAGTATCCTATTTATACACCAATATATTATTCTGAAAAAAATTTTTTTAAACACCACAAATTAACAATGGGGGGTGGTGAGGAAGGAAGCTTTTTAAAAGTATTAAGACACACTAAGTTTAACACTAAAAATGCAAAATGAGATATGTGTACCTATGGAAGTCATAATATTATTGTGGAAATATCAACCTTACCTTAAGGTGAGGAGAAGTTATTCAATAGATGATGAAGTATATAAAACACAGCCATTAAAATTAGTCACCTAATCATTTCATGATATGCAACAATGTTAAATCACTATGTTGTAGTTGTCTCTCAAACTAATACTGTATGCTAATTATAACTAAAAATAAATAAAATTTCAAAACATTAAAAAAAATAGGCACCTAGACTATAATTAAATGACAAAAAAACACTGTAACAAAAAAGGTTTGAACTCCTCTGGTGGTCCAGTGGTTAAGAAGCCACCTGTCAACACAGGGGACACAGGGCTGACCTCTGGTCTGGAAGATCCCACATATCACGAGGTAATTAAGCCCCATACCACAACCACTGAAGCCCATGAGCGAAGAACCAGTGCTCTGTCAAGAGAAGCCATTACAGTGAGAAATCTGCACTTAGAGAGTAGCCCCTAAAGCTCCAGCACAGCGAGGAGAACCCAAGGCAGCCAAAAATAAATAAATAAATAAATAAATAAATAACTTTTTTGTTTCAAAAAATTCACATAAAAAATTGGAAACGTATACTAAAAGTAAAATTTTTCCAGATCTCTGCATCTTGCTCATTTTTTTAAGTGTTAAGAACATTTAAAATGTTCTTAAATCAACTAACTTAGATTTATCGCTGAAAACATTTTTAGATTTGCGGGAAATTTTTAAAATTGTTCAGTGACTCAACAATTTTGAAAGTATTAAAATATAACTGACACTAATAAAATAAAAATTTAGTATGACAAAGACACTGGTAATATTCTTTATGATGACTTGTATGGTGGTTAGGTAAGTGCTAAATCACTTCAGTCAAGTCCAACTCTAGCCTGCCAGGCTTCTCTGTCCATAGGATTTTCCAGGCAAGAATGTTGGAGAGAGTTACCATGACACCCCCTCCAGGGTACCTTCCTGACTCAGGGATCGAACCTGGGTCTCTTATGTCTCCTGTACCAGCAGGTGGGTTCTTTACTGCTAGCACCACCTGGGAAGCCTGGTTATGAGTACAGATCTCCCACACTGCAGGCAGACGCTTTAACCTCTGCACCACCAGGGACATTAAGGCCAATCCTAAATTAGGCCCCAAGGTTTCACAAAACTATTAAAGGAACGAAGTATTTATGACAGAAGTATATTTGGTATCTGGAACTTGTTTTATGATACTGTTGGTGAGGTGGCTGCTGCTGCTGCTGCTAAGTCACTTCAGTTGTGTCCAACTCTGTGCGACCCAATAGAGAGCAGCCCACCAGGCTTCTCCGTCCCTGGGATTCTCCAGGCAAGAACACTGGAGTGAGTTGCCATTTCCTTCTCCAGTGCATGAAAGTGAAAAGTGAAAGTGAAGTCGCTCAGCTGTGTGTGTCTGACTCTAGCGACCCCATGGACTGCAGCCCTCCGTCCATGGGATTTTCCAGGCAACAGTACTGGAGTGGGGTGCCACTGCCTTCTCCATTAGTTTAATAGTTTGTTTAATTAAAACAGTTAAGTGATTAATGGTGTAGGATTCCCAAGAAACTCTCCTTTCCTATGCCATGTAATTGGAGACTGCTAAGTATTTTACTTGACCAGATTTTAAATTACATAGAAGCCATCTGTTGGAGCTTAAAAATCTTGCTGCAGATGTGTTTCTTGTAATGGAATTTCATCTGCAAGCTTTCTTGTTTATGCTTACCACTTCAACATCAATTCCTCTCCTCACTAAGACTCACTTTTAGCACAGGGTTCAGTCCTACAGAGTGACAACTACTGCAAATGGGATCTGATGCAAACAGCATTCCACAGCCCTTTGCTGATGGGAGGAGCAGAGTACTAGGTTACCTCTATGTTGTTCAGACCAGGAATTAGTCCTCAAAGGTACCAAGTCACACCGAGAAAATGTAATGCAATTATCAATAGTTACAAACATTGCTTTTAAAAAATAAGACCCCTTAATTACACAGATTTGAAAGTCAATTTAAAAGTGATTAAGGGGTGTTGGGGAGAAATGGCCAGGAATCACTGAGAAAGGATTCCTTTTGGGGTGAAGATGTACTAAAATTAATTGTGATGTTGGCTGCACAATTCTGTGAACATACTAAAGCCAAAGCATTTTAACAGTAAATGGATGAACTGTGTCAAAGTAGAGTGTATCTCAATTAAGCTGTTATTTGAGGTATGAGTTGATATAGGAGGTATGATTGCCAAATATGATAAAATAATTTGTAACTGTTGCGTATAGGTGATGAGTACCTTGTGCGTGCAGTGAGGCATTCTCTTTACTTCTGAGATGTTTGAAATTTGTCACATTTTTAAGACTGTTCCATTTTGGGGTGTACAGTATACTTAGTGAGAAAGGTACTCTTACCTGTATGAGTTCGAACA
>SJYW01012311.1:0-16449 GCA_006410735.1 Raphicerus campestris | reverse complement strand
TACTGCATGTAATTTACGAGGTCACTTAGAATTTATATTTTCTTTATGTTCGAAAATGATGAAGCTTCCTGCACTGTGGTGCCTGCCTGCAACTTCCCCAAAAGTAAGGCCCACCAGCAAGGGAGTCCACCAGCAGATATAGCCAGTACCATCCAGAATCCTCTTTGAAAATATTGGTTATTGTTACATTTTTTCAAAAGCATGGCTTGGATATCCAAAATCCAGACACGTTTTTGAGAAGTAAATCAGAAGATTNGCAAGGGAGTCCACCAGCAGATATAGCCAGTACCATCCAGAATCCTCTTTGAAAATATTGGTTATTGTTACATTTTTTCAAAAGCATGGCTTGGATATCCAAAATCCAGACACGTTTTTGAGAAGTAAATCAGAAGATTAGTTCAGTTCAGTTGCTCAGTCATGTCCAACTCTTTGTGACCCCATGAACCGCAGCACACCAGGCCTCCCTGTCCATCACCAACTGCCATAGTTCACCCAAACCCATGTCCGTTGAGTCAGTGATGCCATCCAACTATCTCATCCTCTGTCGTCCCCTCCTCCTCCTGCCCTCAATCTTTCCCAGCATCAGGGTCTTTTCTATGAGTTAGCTCTTCGCATCAGGTGGCCAAAGGATTGGAGTTTCAGCTTCAACATCAGTCCAATGAACACCCAGGACTGATCTCCTTTAGGATGGACTGGTTGGATCTCCTTGTAGTCTGAGGGACTCTCAAGAGTCTTCTCCAACACCACAGTTCAAAAGCATCAATTCTTCGGCGCTCAGCTTTCTTTATAGTCCAACTCTCACATCCATACGTGACTACCGGAAAAACCATAGTCTTGACTAGAACCTTTGTTGACAAAGTAATGTCTCTGCTTTTTAATATGCTGTCTAGGTTGGTCATAACTTTCCTTCCAAGGAGTAATCGTCTTTTAATTTCATGGCTGCAGTCACCATCTGCAATGATTTTGGAGCCCCCACAATAAAGTCTCTCACTGTTTCCACTGTTTCCCCATCTATTTGACATGAAGTGATGGGACTGGATGGCATGATCTTAGTTTTCTGAATGTTGAGCTTTAAGCAACTTTTTCACTCACCTCTTTCACTTTCATCAAGAGCCCCTTTAGTTCTTCTTCACTTTCTGCCATAAGGGTGGTGTCATCTGCATATCTGACGTTATTGATATTTCTCCCAGCAGTCTTGATTCCAGCTTGTGCTTCTTTCAGCGTAGAGTATACGAATTAAAGCAAAATCAGGAGATGGCTGTGAAGGCAATGAATTTGTAAATCATGGTGCTTTAACAGATCAGAGTATAGTTACAGATGCTCAAGAATACTTTGGATATTGACCTAAAGTCTTACGGAAGAAGGCGGTGATTTACTAAGACTATCATTACATTAACTGTTTGTAAGCTATCAGGCTTTAAGGATTGCTACATTAAATCACACCTACAATATGTTTTGGGACACTAGTTTTTGTGGTTTTTTAACTTTTTATTTTGTATTGGGGTATAGCTGATTAACAAACAATGTTGTGACACTTTCAGGTGAATAGTGAAGGGATTCAGCAGTAATATAGGGGGGAGGGATAGTTAG
Source organism: Raphicerus campestris (assembly GCA_006410735.1). Classification (NCBI taxonomy): domain Eukaryota; kingdom Metazoa; phylum Chordata; class Mammalia; order Artiodactyla; family Bovidae; genus Raphicerus; species Raphicerus campestris. The sequence goes on along the minus strand of SJYW01012311.1, from coordinate 14,859 downwards.
GGGGTTTGGGATGGACGTGTACGCACTGCTATGTTTTAAATGGATACGCAACAAGGACCTATAGTGTAGCACATGGAATCCTGCTCAGTGTTATGTGGCAGCTTGGAGGGGAGGGGAGTTTGAGGGAGAAAAAACATTGGTTTTTAATGCCCACATAGGTTTGAAGATGAGGGTCTTTTCAGAATATATAGTATCATCTTTCCATTTGGACTTCAGTGAATTCTGCTTGTGATACAGGTCCTCTTCCCAGCAGGGTTTTGATGTAGTCACAGCAAGTCCACCTTGGGAAGGACATGAGTGTAAAGCAGGGAATAAAAACTTGGGCTCTGGAGGCAGCTAGGCCTGCGTGTGAGTTCTAGCTTTACCGCAGGGACTCTTTCACTGTGGAGAATTGCCAGATTCGCAAATAGAAAATATGAAATGCTCAGTTAAACTTGAATTTCAGATAAGTAATGTTTAGTATATGCGTGTGTGTATACACACATAGCTGCACACACATATACACACACACACACACACACACATATATATATATATGTGTATACATGCTGTATATGCTCAGTTGCGTCTGACTCTCTGTGACCCCATGGACTCTAGCCCTCCAGGCTCCTCTGTCTATGGGATTTTCCAGAATACTGGGGTGGGTTGCACTTTCTCCTCCAGGGAATCTTCCCAACCCATGGGTTGAACTTGAGTTTCCTGTGTCTCCTGCGTTGGCAGGCGGATTCTTTACCACTAGCGCCACCTGGGATGTCTCATGCAAAGTTTGGGGACATACTTATGCTTAAAGAAAGTAAGTCATTGTTTATCTGAGTTTGCATGTAACTGGCTTCCAAGTGCTCAGCATGTCGCAGCTCAATCAATGTCATCTCTCTGGATGGTGTCCTCTCGCTTGTCAGCCACCCAGCCTGGCACGTCTGAAGCAGGGCCGGCACTGCAAAGCGGTGTTCGCCATCCAGACTGGAGTTCCCTTGGGAGGAGAGTCTTCTAGCCTGAGTGGTCAGAGATGTGTACCCCTGTTGTTCTAGGTTTTGGAAAAAAAGAATTATATGACTGAGACTAGTTCCTCTGTCCCGAAGTGGAGATAGGAAAGGAAAGCCTAGATTTTTTTCAGGGGAAAAAAGGTCAAGGTCAAAACTTTAAAGGCTTTGGAATTATATTTTGGAAAAAAATTTAAAAGACTTTACAACCTCCCACCTGATAACACTGTCTTTACCCTCTCTGCCCGCTCTCCCCTCCCCCCGCATCTGTAAAGCAGGCACAGTACCCCTGGGTGGTGGTGAAGAGTAGACAGTCTAATACACTGCACAGGTCCCAGCACTCGCTAACTGCTCAGTACACGTTGGTTTTTGGCGTATCTGTCTGTGATATCAACTTGCCGATTTGATTTAAAGGGAGGGATCTCCCCAGGCCCCGTGTGTCCGGGGTGGGAAATGGAACCGATGGATTCCAGGTACTTACTCTGTGTTCTGTAAAGCCGAGTGGGGCAGGCACCAGCTGCACGGAGCAACATCCCTTTCACTTAAACGTGTCGCTTTATGGAGTGCAGGTGTTTTCACGCTGACGGTTTCATTTCATCCTCATGATTCTGTGAGGTGGATTGTTGCTATCTTATTTTCGCAGATGAAGCCACCAAAGCCCTCAAGTCACACAGCTGATGGAGGGGCCGGTTTGATGCAGTGCCCTGGCTCTGGTCCACTGTCCCTTGCTCTGCACTTAGCCTCCCATCATAATCACGGTGTCAGGCTCATCACCACCGAACTCTTGTCGTCTCAACACCTGTTCTTAAAACACATGCTGTGGTGAAGACAATCTGTGAGGCCTTGCAGAGACTAAAGAGAGGGAGAGACTTGATCACACATGCAAGGAGCACAAAATACAGTATCATCTAGGTTTTCCCTGTTCATGTGTCAGAGCCTTGTCGTGGCGAAGGGGCTTGCATAACGCAGTGAAGGTATGAGCCATGCCATGCAGGGCCACCCAAAGATGGGTCATAGTGAAGAGTTCTAACAAAATGTGGTCCACTGGAGAAGGAAATGGCAACCCACTCAAGTATTCTTGCCTGGAGAATCCCAGGCAGAAAGATGCATCACCAGAAGAGGAGTCCGCCAGGTGGGAAGGTGTCCAGTGTGCTACTGGGGAAGAGCAGAGGGCACTTGCTAATAGCTCCAGTAAGAATGAAGTGGCTGGGCCAAGGCAGCAACAGTGCTCAGGTGTGGGTGTGTCTGGTGGTGGAAGTAAAGTCCAGTGCTATAAAGAACAGTGTTGCATAGGAACCGGAAATGTTAGGTCCATGAATCAAGGTAAACTGGACATTGTCAAGCACAGGAGATGGCAAGATTGGACACTGACATCGAAGTGAACTAAAATGGACAGGAATGGGCAAATTTAATTCAAATGACCATTACATCTACTATTGTGGTTAAGAATGGAATAGCCCTCATAATCTGATACTAAAGCTGAAGCTCCAATACTTTGGCCACCTGATGCTAACTCATTGGAAAAGACCCTGAGGCTGGGAAAGATTGAGGGCAGGAGGAGAAGTGGGCGACAGAGAATGAGATGGTTGGATGGCATCACTGACTCGATGGACATGAGTTTGAGCAAATTCTGGGAAATAATGGCAGACATAGGATCCTGGCATGCTGCAGTCCATGGGGTTGCAGAGTCAGACATGACTTAGCAGCTGAACAACAGCTAGGTTTTCAGTTGAAGAAGTAAAACATTCATGGTGTATAGACATTCAAATAGAACAGCAGCTTATTCACTGAAAATCCTCTCTCCCGCCTTGTTCCCCCAGTGGTCTTCTTCACAGGAAATCACAGGCAGTGGTTTCTTCTGCATCTTTTCAGAAACATTGTAAGAACAAATGTATATACATTTTTGTACAAAGTGGGAGCATAGCAGACTGTTGCGCCTTTGTTCCTTTAACAATANTCCCAGCATCAGGGTCTTTTCCAATGAGTCAGCTCTTCGCATCAGGTGGCCAAAGTATTGGAGTTTCAGCTTCAACATCAGTCCTTCCAATGAACACCCAGGACTGATCTCCTTTAGGATGGACTGGTTGGATCTCCTTGTAGTCCGAGGGACTCTCAAGAGTCTTCTCCAACGCTACAGTTCAAAAGCTTCAATTCTTCAGCGCTCAGCTTTCTTTATAGTCCAACTCTCACATCCATACGTGACTACCGGAAAAACCATAGTCTTGACTAGATGAACCTTTGTTGACAAAGTAATGTCTCTGCTTTTTAATATGCTGTCTAGGTTGGTCATAACTTTCCTTCCAAGGAGTAATCGTCTTTTAATTTCATGGCTGCAGTCACCATCTGCAATGATTTTGGAGCCCCCACAATAAAGTCTCTCACTGTTTCCACTGTTTCCCCATCTATTTGACATGAAGTGATGGGACTGGATGGCATGATCTTAGTTTTCTGAATGTTGAGCTTTAAGCAACTTTTTCACTCACCTCTTTCACTTTCATCAAGAGCCCCTTTAGTTCTTCTTCACTTTCTGCCATAAGGGTGGTGTCATCTGTATATCTGAGGTTATTGATATTTCTCCCAGCAATCTTGATTCCAGCTTGTGCTTCTTTCAGCATAGAGTATACGAATTAAAGCAAAATCAGGAGATGGCTGTGAAGGCAATGAATTTGTAAATCATGGTGCTTTAACAGATCAGAGTATAGTTACAGATGCTCAAGAATACTTCGGATATTGACCTAAAGTCTTACGGAAGAAGGCGGTGATTTACTAAGACTATCATTACATTAACTGTTTGTAAGCTATCAGGCTTTAAGGATTGCTACATTAAATCACACCTACAATATGTTTTGGGACACTAGTTTTTGTGGTTTTTTAACTTTTTATTTTGTATTGGGGTATAGCTGATTAACAAACAATGTTGTGACACTTTCAGGTGAATAGTGAAGGGATTCAGCAGTAATATAGGGGGGAGGGATAGTTAGGGGGTTTGGGATGGACGTGTACGCACTGCTATGTTTTAAATGGATACGCAACAAGGACCTATAGTGTAGCACATGGAATCCTGCTCAGTGTTATGTGGCAGCTTGGAGGGGAGGGGAGTTTGAGGGAGAAAAAACATTGGTTTTTAATGCCCACATAGGTTTGAAGATGAGGGTCTTTTCAGAATATATAGTATCATCTTTCCATTTGGACTTCAGTGAATTCTGCTTGTGATACAGGTCCTCTTCCCAGCAGGGTTTTGATGTAGTCACAGCAAGTCCACCTTGGGAAGGACATGAGTGTAAAGCAGGGAATAAAAACTTGGGCTCTGGAGGCAGCTAGGCCTGCGTGTGAGTTCTAGCTTTACCGCAGGGACTCTTTCACTGTGGAGAATTGCCAGATTCGCAAATAGAAAATATGAAATGCTCAGTTAAACTTGAATTTCAGATAAGTAATGTTTAGTATATGCGTGTGTGTATACACACATAGCTGCACACACATATACACACACACACACACACACACATATATATATATATGTGTATACATGCTGTATATGCTCAGTTGCGTCTGACTCTCTGTGACCCCATGGACTCTAGCCCTCCAGGCTCCTCTGTCTATGGGATTTTCCAGAATACTGGGGTGGGTTGCACTTTCTCCTCCAGGGAATCTTCCCAACCCATGGGTTGAACTTGAGTTTCCTGTGTCTCCTGCGTTGGCAGGCGGATTCTTTACCACTAGCGCCACCTGGGATGTCTCATGCAAAGTTTGGGGACATACTTATGCTTAAAGAAAGTAAGTCATTGTTTATCTGAGTTCGCATGTAACTGGCTTCCAAGTGCTCAGCATGTCGCAGCTCAATCAGTGTCATCTCTCTGGATGGTGTCCTCTCGCTTGTCAGCCACCCAGCCTGGCACGTCTGAAGCAGGGCCGGCACTGCAAAGCGGTGTTCGCCATCCAGACTGGAGTTCCCTTGGGAGGAGAGTCTTCTAGCCTGAGTGGTCAGAGATGTGTACCCCTGTTGTTCTAGGTTTTGGAAAAAAAGAATTATATAACTGAGACTAGTTCCTCTGTCCCGAAGTGGAGATAGGAAAGGAAAGCCTAGATTTTTTTCAGGGGAAAAAAGGTCAAGGTCAAAACTTTAAAGGCTTTGGAATTATATTTTGGAAAAAAATTTAAAAGACTTTACAACCTCCCACCTGATAACACTGTCTTTACCCTCTCTGCCCGCTCTCCCCTCCCCCCGCATCTGTAAAGCAGGCACAGTACCCCTGGGTGGTGGTGAAGAGTAGACAGTCTAATACACTGCACAGGTCCCAGCACTCGCTAACTGCTCAGTACACGTTGGTTTTTGGCGTATCTGTCTGTGATATCAACTTGCCGATTTGATTTAAAGGGAGGGATCTCCCCAGGCCCCGTGTGTCCGGGGTGGGAAATGGAACCGATGGATTCCAGGTACTTACTCTGTGTTCTGTAAAGCCGAGTGGGGCAGGCACCAGCTGCACGGAGCAACATCCCTTTCACTTAAACGTGTCGCTTTATGGAGTGCAGGTGTTTTCACGCTGACGGTTTCATTTCATCCTCATGATTCTGTGAGGTGGATTGTTGCTATCTTATTTTCGCAGATGAAGCCACCAAAGCCCTCAAGTCACACAGCTGATGGAGGGGCCGGTTTGATGCAGTGCCCTGGCTCTGGTCCACTGTCCCTTGCTCTGCACTTAGCCTCCCATCATAATCACGGTGTCAGGCTCATCACCACCGAACTCTTGTCGTCTCAACACCTGTTCTTAAAACACATGCTGTGGTGAAGACAATCAGTGAGGCCTTGCAGAGACTAAAGAGAGGGAGAGACTTGATCACACATGCAAGGAGCACAAAATACAGTATCATCTAGGTTTTCCCTCTTCATGTGTCAGAGCCTTGTCGTGGCGAAGGGGCTTGCATAACGCAGTGAAGGTATGAGCCATGCCATGCAGGGCCACCCAAAGATGGGTCATAGTGAAGAGTTCTAACAAAATGTGGTCCACTGGAGAAGGAAATGGCAACCCACTCAAGTATTCTTGCCTGGAGAATCCCAGGCAGAAAGATGCATCACCAGAAGAGGAGTCCGCCAGGTGGGAAGGTGTCCAGTGTGCTACTGGGGAAGAGCAGAGGGCACTTGCTAATAGCTCCAGTAAGAATGAAGTGGCTGGGCCAAGGCAGCAACAGTGCTCAGGTGTGGGTGTGTCTGGTGGTGGAAGTAAAGTCCAGTGCTATAAAGAACAGTGTTGCATAGGAACCGGAAATGTTAGGTCCATGAATCAAGGTAAACTGGACATTGTCAAGCACAGGAGATGGCAAGATTGGACACTGACATCGAAGTGAACTAAAATGGACAGGAATGGGCAAATTTAATTCAAATGACCATTACATCTACTATTGTGGTTAAGAATGGAATAGCCCTCATAATCTGATACTAAAGCTGAAGCTCCAATACTTTGGCCACCTGATGCTAACTCATTGGAAAAGACCCTGAGGCTGGGAAAGATTGAGGGCAGGAGGAGAAGTGGGTGACAGAGAATGAGATGGTTGGATGGCATCACTGACTCGATGGACATGAGTTTGAGCAAATTCTGGGAAATAATGGCAGACATGGGATCCTGGCATGCTGCAGTCCATGGGGTTGCAGAGTCAGACTTGACTTAGCAGCTGAACAACAGCTAGGTTTTCAGTTGAAGAAGTAAAACATTCATGGTGTATAGACATTCAAATAGAACAGCAGCTTATTCACTGAAAATCCTCTCTCCCGCCTTGTTCCCCCAGTGGTCTTCTTCACAGGAAATCACAGGCAGTGGTTTCTTCTGCATCTTTTCAGAAACATTGTAAGAACAAATGTATATACATTTTTGTACAAAGTGGGAGCATAGCAGACTGTTGCGCCTTTATTCCTTTAACAATATATTCTAATATACCTACCCTATTTTTAGCTTAAATGACTCAAATACTAATGGATAGCAGTCTTATCTCTGGTGCCCCTGTTGAAACTGTCTCACCCAGTTTTTTATTTGTGCTTGAGGTATATGAAAATGGGGCATCCTTCTCTCGCAGTTTAGGGAGATGATCTGAAGCACCCCCAGGCTGCATACTGGCTCCCCCAGGCCTGGTCCCACCAGTCTCACCAGACCCCCCAGTCTCACTACAGCTCCTATTGCTCTCTCCAGCCCTTCCCCCATTCAGTGCCCAGCAGCTCACCCTCCTGCTGAAATCCTCCAGCGGTTGCCCAGCACACGCAGAGAGGACCCTTGTTCTCTGGTTGAAAACCGTGTGTGACCTGACACCCCTTTGCCCACGGCACTACCCCCGCCCGGCCCCGGTGCCCTGGCCACACGGGCATCCTTGGCCCCAGACCCACCCGGCTCAGCGACACCAGAGCGCCCTCCCTGTGTCTCCCCACGCTGCTCTGTCTCTCTCACCCTCAGCTTCCTTGCAGGGAGGCTTTCTTAGCTATCTCGTCTAAAGCTACTTTTTGAGTTACCTTATTTGTAATTACCTTATAATTAGCTGGCAACCTCCCAGAAAATGAGAGAATCATTTTCTATCTTTTTGCTTTCTTATTCTTCTCTGTTCCTACCCTCAGTGAATCTAAGTTCTATGCCTGCGTTGTCCACACTAGGCTCTCAGTACCTGTGTTGCTATCTGATGACCTGACCACATGACAGATAGTAGAGACTCAGCTGTCTTGAATATACAAGTGAATGGGTAAATAACTTTTTTTCTTTTTCAAGATGACTGCTTCTTTTAAAAAAAAAAAAATCCTTGTTGCATATCTATTTTATTTGTTTTTTTCAAAACTTTCTGACCATACCACAAGGCATGTGGAATCTTAGTTCCCAGGCAGGGACCAAATCTGAGCCCCCTGCATTGGAAACGTGAATTCTTAACTACTGGACTGTCAGGAAGTCCCACATAAATAGTTTTTTAAGAGATTTATTTATGCAAGATCATTACCAGTATTACAACTGTTATATTGTACTATTCATGTGGCAAACAGAAACTGGTCTTCTAATAGTTATGAAAAGTACTGTTCTGTGTAAGTCCTTATAATACACTATATACAACATTATTATAGAAAAAAATGCAATCTTATCATTGTGCAGTAGTTATAAAAATTACTTTCCCCTGGCCCACCAGCACTTGTTAGGATAAAATGTTTGTCGTGGTTACTGTAGCCTGGGGTCCTCAGTAAGTGCAGGTCAAGCAGGCATGCCCCTGGGCAGCTGACGACCAGATGACAGAGGCTCGGCAGGTCAGAGGAGGGGGGAGGGCTGACCGTCAGCGCAGGCGCGCCGCAAACCTCAGTCTTCTCAGCTGAGAATGCAGGATCATGGATATCTTTCCTGGAGAAAACATCACTTTTAAATGAGCTGAATAACAAGTCCTGAGCTAATATGATTGAAAGTAAAAGGCTATGAATGAAAGATTGTGAATAACATTGTATTGAAGTTGGTAAACTCTAACATCTAGTAAGTTTTTAACAACAAAGCATTTATCGAAGTTGTAAAATATATTTCTCAGTCTATTTATATTGGGGGCAGGAGGAGAAGGGGACGACAGAGGATGAGATGGCTGGATGGCATCACTGACTCAATGGGCGTGAGTCTGAGTGAACTCCGGGAGTTGGTGATGGACAGGGAGGCCTGGTGTGCTACAGTTCATGGGGTCGCAAAGAGTTGGACACGACTGAGCGACTGAACTGAACTGAACTGAAAGCATTACGTGTATACTGAATATGTTCTGTGGTGCAATACGTATGTATATGTCAGTATTGCGTTGTGATTGTGGCAGGCACAGGCACAGACTGGCTTCAGACAGGTCTGTCTTCAGGCCCTCAGCTCTGCTGTGTGATCTTTGACAGGATTACTTAACCATTAAGAGCATTACGTGTGTCATTTCAAAGAGTAGGGATAATAATGCCGCATTAATACAGTTGCTGTGAGATTAAATGGAAGCAGCTCTCTCAGCTTGGGGCCTCACGAAACATGGCCTCATAGACAGCTGTATTATCATCATCACTGGGGCATCAGTACTGAGAAATGGCTTGAACATTATCACAGAGGCACAGAAATCTCTCCAAGTGAAGGACCACATCCTCGAAGTGTCAGTTTCCAATCACAAACCAGGAAATTTTGCTGTTATCTGTTCTCTATCTAGGACTCCCATTGATCCTTCCCTGCAGTTTTCTAATAATTTCATTCCTATCTGAATTTGAGCCCCGATGTCCTGTTGGATAACACATTTCATCTGCACACAGTGGGCTTCAGCCCCGATGTCCTATTGTATAACATGGTTACTCTGCCCACAGTGGGCTTCAGCCCTGACGTCCTATTGTATAACATGGTTAGTCTGCCCACAGTGGGCTTCAGCCCTGACGTCCTGTAGGATAACANACATTCATCTGCACACAGTGGGCTTCAGCCCTGATGTCCTATTGTATAAACGGTTACTCTGCCCACAGTGGGCTTCAGCCCCGACGTCCTATTGTATAACATGGTTACTCTGCCCACAGTGGGCTTCAGCCCCGACATCCTGTTGGATGGCACATGGTTACTCTGCCCACAGTGGGCTTCAGCTCCGATGTCCTGTATGATAACAGGGTTACTCTGCCCACAGTGGGCTTCAGCCCCGACGTCCTGTTGGATGACACGGTTACTCTGCTCACAGTGGGCTTCAGNTCTGCGCACAGTGGGCTTCAGCCCCGACGTCCTCTAGGATGACGCGGTTACTCTGCGCACAGTGGGCTTCAGCCCCGACGTCCTCTAGGATGACGCGGTTACTCTGCGCACAGTGGGCTTCAGCCCCGACGTCCTCTAGGATGATGCGGTTACTCTGCGCACAGTGGGGTATTGTTGTTGTTGCTCTTTTTGTTGTCACACTTGAACATTCATGAGCCTTGTATAATTTCTACTTCTGGCTACTTCTGCAAAACAACCAGAGCCAGCCACATGAACCCACATGCCCACCTGGGTGAAGCCAGGCTATAGCTGGGTCCCCTGCCCCTCGGGGTGTCTCTCCCTGGCTCCTGCACTCATCCATGTGACCTGCTTACTGATGAGGCTCAGTCAGGCTTTGATATTAGACCAGCATTTAGATTTGATATTCAAATTAACTCATTAGGATATGTTCATAGGTTTTTTGTTAAATTGAGGTGTGATTGACATATATTATTACATTAGTTTCAGAACCACAACGATTTGGTGTTTACATGCACCGTGCCCATCACCTTAGCTTGCAAATTATTTTTTTTCTTGCGAGAAGACTTTTAAAATCTACTCTGTTAGTAAGCTTTCGAATATGCAATACAGTATCATTAACTCTAGTCACCATGTGGCACGTACTTCCCANACAGGTTTTTGTTAAATTGAGGTGTGATTGACATATATTATTACATTAGTTTCAGAACCACAACGATTTGGTGTTTGCATGCATCATGCCCATCACCTTAGCTTACAAATTATTTTTTTTCTTGTGAGAGGACTTTAAAAATCTACTCTGTTAGTAAGCTTTTGAATATGCAATACAGTATCATTAACTCTAGTCACCATGTGGCACGTACTTCCCATGACATATATGTTAGGATTGGAAGGTTGTACCTTTTAACACCCTTTGCTCATTTCTCCCAGTCTCCCGTCCCTACCCACCCTTTGGCCAATCCTACCCATCTTTTCTCGGTAAGAACTTGTGGGTTTTGTGTGGTTTGGTTTTGTTTTAGTTTCCACGAATATGATATCACATGGTATTCATCCTTCTGACTCATTTCATTTAGAAAAACATGCAGAAAGTTCATCCATCTTGTTGCAAATGGTGAAAATTCATTTTTATGGATGAATTATTTTCTGGTGTGTGTGTATATGTTTATATATGTATGTGTGTGTGTGTGTGTGTGTGTGTGTGTGTATATATACACATATAGTTTTCCAGGTGGCTCAGTGGTAAAGAATCCATCTGCCATCACAGGAGACACAGGAGACATGGGTTCAATCCTTGGGTCAGAAAGATGCCCTGGAGTTGGAAATGGCAACCCATTCCAGTATTCTTGCCTGGAAAATTCCATGGACAGAGGAGCCTGGCGGACTACAGTCCGTGGGGTCATAAAGAGGAGACGTGGGTGAGCACACGTGTGTGTGCATGTGCACACACACAGACAGGGGGAGAGAGGAGTTTTTATCTGTCCATGGGCATGTGTGTTGTTTCTGTACCTTCAATATTATCAATATTATCAATAATGCTGCAGTACACATAGGGGCCCATACTTCGATAAATACCCAGACGTGGAATTGCAGGATCATCTGACAGTTCTAGTTTTAATTTTTCTCAGAAACTCCATACTGTTTTCCCTGGTGGCTGCATCAGTTTACATTCCCACCAGCAGTNGTGCGTTGTTTCTGTACCTTCAATATTATCAATATTATCAATAATGCTGCAGTACACATAGGGGCCCATATATCTTTTCAGTATATGTTATAATTAGTGTTTTTGTTTCCTTCGATAAATACCCAGACGTGGAATTGCAGGATCATCTGACGGTTCTAGTTTTAATTTTTCTCAGAAACTCCATACTGTTTTCCCTGGTGGCTGCATCAGTTTACATTCCCACCAGCAGTGCACAAGGTTTCCCCTTTCTCCACATCTTTGCCACCTCTTGTTATTTCTTTTCTTTGGATAATAGCCATTTCTGACAGGTCTAAAGTGATGTCTCACTCTGGTTCTGATTTGCATTTCCTTGAAGATTAGTGATGCTGAGTATATTTTCATTTTTTAAATTTTTCATTTACCTGTTGGTCATCTCTATGTATTCTTTGGGGAAAAAAAAAATGTCTATTCAGATTCCCTGTCCATATTTTAATTGAATTCTTTGTTTCTTTGTGATTGAGTTGTGTGAATTCATGGTATGTTTTAGACAGTGACTCCTGATTGGACATGTGGTTGGGAAATGTTTCCTCCCACTCGGCACATTGCTTCCTCATTTTGGTGGTCTCCTCTCCTGTGCAGAAGCGTTTCAGTTTGCGCCGTCTCACTGATCCCCTTTTGCTTTTGTTGTCTTTACTTTTAGTGTCAAATCTAAAAAATCGTCACCAAGACCAACATCAAGGACTCACTGCCTGTGCTTTCTTCTTGGAGTGTCACGGTTTTAGGTCTTACATTCAGACCTTTAATCCACTTTGAGTTAAATTTTGCGTCTGGTGTAAATAATTGCCCAGCTGCATTCTTCCGCATGCGGCTGTTCAGTTGCCCTGGCACCATTTATTGAAGAGACTGTCCTTGCCGCGTTGTGCAGTCAAGGCTTCTTTGCCGCAAGTCAGTTGACCGCACGTGTGTGGGCTTACTCTGGCTCTCTGTCCCGTTCATTGATCGGGATGTCTGTTTTTGCGTCACTGTCATGCCGTTTTGATTATTGTAGCTTTGTAATATACTTTGAAATCAGGGAACGTAATGCCTCTAGCTTTTTTGTCCTTTCTCAAAATTGCTTTTGCTACTTGGGATCTTTTTCAGTTCCACACAAAGTCTAGGATTGTTTATCCTATTTCTATGAAAAATGCCACTGGAATTTTGATAGGTGGTACATTGAATCTGTAGATTGCTTTGGGTATTATAGCACATTTTAATGATATTCATTCTTCTAATCCACAGATACAGAAAGTCTTTCAGTTTATTTGGTCATCTTCATTTCTTTTCATGAGTTTCTTATAATACAGGTTTTTTTACTTCCTTCAGTAAATGTATTCCTAGACATTTTATTCTTAAAGATGACATTACAAATGGGATGGCTTTCTTCATTTTTCTTCTGATAGTTCATTATTAGTGTTTATAAATCAACAGATTTTGGTATATTGATTTCATATCCTGCAACTTTATTGAATTTTTAAGCTAGTTTTAAAAATTTAACTAGGGTTTTTTTTTGGTAGAGTCTATATTTAATATCATGTTATCTCCAAGTAGTGACAGTTTTACATCTTTTCCACTTTAAATTCCTTTTATTTCCTTCTCTTGGCTAATTTCTCTGGCCAGGAATTCCAATATGATGTTGAATAAAAACAGTTAGAGTGGACGTCCTTGTCTTGTTCCTGATATTAGAACAAAAGCTTTCAGTTTTCTAATGTAAATTGTTACAACCACTATGGGTATTAGCTGTGGGATTGTCATATATGGCTGTTTTTTGTTGAGGGATATGCTTACAGTATTAACAGGGGGAAATTATTTCTACTTAAATTTTTGCTCACCAGGGAGTTTAGCACAAATAATAAATCACTATGTTGTGTACTTGATCCTAATGTTGTATGTCAGTTATGTTGTTGTTCAATCACTGTTGTGTCCGACTCTGTGACCCCATGGACTGTAGCACGCCCAACTCCTCTCTCCTCCATTATCTCCCAGAGTTTGCTCAGATTCATGTCTGTTGAGATGGTGATGCTATCTGACCATTTCATCCTCTGCTGCCTGCTTCTCCTTTTGCCTTCAGTCTTTCCCAGCATCAGGGTCTTTTCCAGTGAGCTGGCTCTTTGCATCCGTTGGCCAAAGTATCGGAGCTTCAACTTCAGCATCAGTCCTTCCAATGAATATTCAGGACTGATTTCTTTTAGGATGGACTGATTTTATCTCCTTGCAGTCGAGCAGACTCTCAAATGTCTTCTCCAACACCAAACGTTTCGAAAGCATCAATTCTTTGGCACTCAGCCTTCCCTATGGTCCATCTCTCACAACTATACATGACTACTGGAAAACCACAGCTTTGACTCTACAGACCTTTGTCAGCAGAGTGATGTCTCTGGCTTTTTAATATGCTTTCTAGATTTGGCAATTATGCCTTGATTTTAAAAAATGGAACATAGTGGCTATTTTGTATTTAANTCTCACAACTATACATGACTACTGGAAAACCACAGCTTTGACTCTACAGACCTTTGTCAGCAGAGTGATGTCTCTGGCTTTTTAATATGCTTTCTAGATTTGGCAATTATGCCTTGATTTAAAAAAATGGAACATAGTGGCTATTTTGTATTTAAATACATTTATACTTTGAATAATGTTATTCAACCTTACTTAAGACACAGCAGCCTTATATATATAATGGAAACACTTTGCTGTACACATGAAAATAACACACTATTGTACACTAACTATATTCCAAGATAAAATAAAAGTTAAATTTAAGAAAATAAAAAGACACAGCAGACAGTCAAGTAGAAGGTAATCTTAAGGTGTAGAAAAGACATTTTAGGAGGAATGTGCTCTGTGTAAATACTCATGACACCTTATTGACCAATTCTACCCTCATAATGGATGAAGTGAAAAAATACATGTGCGTGTGTGTGTGTGTGTGTGTGTGTGTGTGTGTGTGTGTGTGTGTGTAAGGGTTTGGAGTGTTGTGTCAGCATAAGTGATAATTAGAAGCTGCATCTTCGCTCACTCTCAGGTTTGGTTTAGCACACCTCCAGAGCTGCTCATCGAGTCTTGTGGGAGGTGTGCGTGTTTAGGATTATCTTTGGCTGCGTTCCTCCCCCTTTTTGGTGATAATGAAGTTTGATCAGGGTATGTAAGTGTTGGATGCATTTTCAAAACAGATTTTCTTTTAGTAATCCATTATCATAAAGCATTGAAAAGATTCAGGAAAATCCCTTTGTAATTTTGTCATTGAAAAGGAGAAGGATTAGATTTGTTGCCGTATACACACACACACACACACACACACACACACATTCACATACAAACGGGACTTTGGCTTCTGGTATAGCAGGTTTGTTGAATTTTACAGGATCCTCTATAATAAATTTTTGTTGTGTGATGTACAGCTGACAGAGTAACAAGAATATTCCAATTTGAAACTGAGTTATCTCTTCAAGCAAAATATTCTCAAAAGCAAAAC
>SJYW01012310.1:38584-80947 GCA_006410735.1 Raphicerus campestris | reverse complement strand
TTCAGAAGTATTAATTTTTTCCAAATTTATACTATTTTACCTCTTATACTTTAATGTTTTGAATATTTAGAGCCTATCTAAGCAGAGAGATAATAGATCTTCTTACTTTCTTTGTATTTCATAGAATTCTAAAAAATTCTTAGTGAAATATTACATCAAAAACCTGAAGTAAAACACACATTAAAAAAAATACATGCTGTCTTCCTCCAAATCATTCTTATTTTTCATCTTATGAGAATGTTATATGCATTCCATGGTTCTTATCCTTAGATTTGTAGTTAAAACAATTAACAGAGAAATTCTTTATATTTGTACAAGGAAGAGAAAAATTATTAGCCTTAAATGAAAGCTAATTTCCAAAGAAACACAATGAATCAACCAAGTTTTCAATTAAAAAAAAAAAAATAAATGAAAACAGATTACTACTACCCAGAGGCAGATTCAGTTTTGTTCTCTGTTGTCATCCTCTATGCTCTTGAAATTATGAAAGGAATTCGGATCTACACTACTCAAATTTGATACAATAGTCCTTCAACTTAATAGTGCCCTCTTCCGGTGCCATGTTTCACATGCAACTACTTGTTCAGTTGCCAGTAGTGTCTGACTCTTTGCCATCCTATGGACTGTAGCCCCTCCAGGCTCCTCTATCCACAAGATTCTCCAGGCAAGAATACTGGAATGGGCTGCCATTTTCTTCTTCAGCAGCTACTTAATCACTGTTAACAAAAAGGGAGGGGGACTGAACTTGGAAAAGATGTTTGAGAAAATCTAGAAGTAAAATGTTTTAGTTTTCTATTCTAATATAACAAAAATAAACAAAAATCCAGTTGTGAGTATAATGGGGGTTGACAGGGCTGTGGAGAGAAGAAAATGGGAAGTTTTTTTGCAGTAGTATTGCAATGCTAGTTGCTCAGTCATGTCCAGGGATCAAACCCAGGTCTCCTGCACTGCAGGCAGATTCTTTACCATCAGAGCCACCAGGAAGACCCAAGAAAGTTATTTAATGGGCATAAAAAATTCTGGACTTTGGTTGTACAACACTGTGAATATACTTAGCATTACTGCACTGTACAATTAAAATGGTTAAGTTGGTAAATTTTAGGTTATATGCATTATAACACAATTTAAAATAAAAATAAATAAATCCATTTGAAGTATAAATAGTTTGGGTTGGTGTCAGCAGCTCTAAGTTGAGACTGTTTTCACCTCTAGTCAAATCTTTACCATAAACCAAACCCATGTGGATTTGACACAATTTTTAATTCCAGTCATTTTACTAAAATAGGCACATGTTTCTCTTAATTTACTGAGACTACAGTTATAAGACAACTTAATTTCCACTTTAACTCTTGAAATCTTTAATCTTTCAAAATAAAAAGATTGTGAAAATGGTATGGTTTTTCTAGTAGTCATGTATGGATGTGAGAGTTGGATTATAAAGAAAGCTGAGCACTGAAGAATTGATGCTTTTGAACTGTGGTGGTGGAGAAAACTCTTGAGAGTCCCTTGGACAGCAAGGAGATCAAGCCAGTCAATCTTAAGNTCATGTATGGATGTGAGAGTTGGATTATAAAGAAAGCTGAGCACTGAAGAATTGATGCTTTTGAACTGTGGTGGTGGAGAAAACTCTTGAGAGTCCCTTGGACAGCAAGGAGATCAAGCCAGTCAATCTTAAGGGAAATCAGTCCTGAATATTCATTGGAAGGACTGATGGTGAAGCTGAAACTCCAATACTTTGGCCACCTGATGCGAAGAAGTGACTCATTGGAAAAGACCCTGATGCTGGGAAAGATTGAAGGCAGGAGGAGAAGGGGACAACAGAGGATGAGGTGGTTGGATGGCATCACTGACTCAATGGACATGAGTATTAGCAAGCTCGGGAGTTGGTGATGGACAGGGAAGCCTGGCATGCTGCAGTCCATGGGGTTGCAGAGAGTCAGACACGACTCAGCAAGTGAACTGAATTACTTCATTTATTTCAGGAAATAGTAAAATAGTGACACATATATATGCATGCATACTTAATCACTTCATTCATGTTTGAATCTGTGCGACTCCATGGACTGTACTCTGCCAGGCTCCTCTGTCCATGAGACTCTCCAGGCAAGAATACTGGAGAAGCTGTCTGCCAATGGAGGAGACCTAAGATACTCCAATTCAATCCCTGGGTCAGAAAAATCCCCTAGAGGAGGGCATGGTTACCTACTCCAGTATTCTTGCCTACAGAATCCCATGGACAGAGGAGCCTGGTGGGGTACAGTCCATGGGGTCGCAAAGAGTTGGATATGACTGGAATATACACACACACTCTAAGGTTTGAATTGTACAACTGGGTAGAAGGTTTAATATTCACTGAAATGAAGACTAGGAAAGGAGCAAGTTTGGAGGATTAGGGATAGACCAACTGTTCTCAGAAGGTATTATCCTACCACTGTGTCTTCCCTTGCCACTCTCCCACCCTGCCCAGGGGATATTTGAGAGTACCTGGAGACATTTTTGGTTATCATACTAGGAGGCGGTTGGGGCAGGGTTGCAGGACATGCTACTGGCCTGGGTTGGCATACGGCTAAACATCCTACAATGCATAGGACAGGGTCTCAGCACAAAGAATGATCTGGCCTCAAATGTCAGTAGTGCCAAGACCAAGAAACCTTGGGTTGGAATCTTTTCTTCTGAATCTGTCCATTCTTTCTCAGCCTTTACAACAGGCTTCTCCTTTTCTGACCCTAATTACTTAATAGTCTGTTCTTAGCAGCCCACATCTCTTTTCTCTACATTTTCTCTTTGGACATAACCCATAACTTCAACTACCACATCTACGTTACTGACTTGAACAATTTTGTCTAGTCCCAACTGTTCTAGCTCTAGAGCACTGTTTCTTTTGATTTCATTTTACATTTTTTATTAACTTATTGCTACATCTCTTGCCTTTATAAGTAGCATCTGATAGAAAACCAGAGGGTCATTTATTTCCTAAACTAAGTACCTAGTTTGTGCAAAGGGCAACACTAGTACTCAGAGTAAGGTAGTGATGGTGATGAGAGGTAATCACGGTAATTGCTCTAAATACATTATCCTTGTAAAGCAATATCCATCAATTAGAAAAAAAAATNCCACAGTGTACCTGCTTTGGTTATTTACCATATATCACAGAATATAATACACCAGCCCTAGTAGGATGAGTCATTATTTTCCTTAATTGTAGAGAAGGAAAAAAAATGACAATGAAAGTATGACATACTGTCAATTGTCAGAGATTTCCTAGATGTTGAGATGTGTATAAGAGACAGGTCGTGTCCGACTCTTTGCGACTCCAAGAACTGCGGCACACCAGGCTTCCCTGTCCATCACCGACTCCCAGAGTCCACCCAAACCCATGTCTGAGTCAGTGATGCCATCCAACCATCTCATCCTCTGTTGTCCTCTTTTCCTCCTGTCCTCAGTCTTTCCCAGCATCAGGGTCTTTTCCAATGAGTCAGCTCTTCACATCAGGTGGCCAAAGTATTAGAGTTTCGGCTTCAATATCAGTCCTTCCAATGAACATCCAGAACTGATCTCCCTTAGGATGGACTGGCTGGATCTCCTTGCAGTCCAAGGGACTCTCTAGAGTCTTCTCCAACGCCAAAGTTCAAAAGCATCAATTCTTTGACACTCAGCTTTCTTTATAGTCCAACTCTCACATCCATACATGACCACTGGAAAAACCATAACCTTGATTAGACAGACCTTTGTTGACAAAGTAATGTCTCTGCTTTTTAATATGCTATTTAGGTTGGCCATAACTTTCCTTCCAAGGAGTAAGCGTCTTTTAATTTCATGGCTGCAATCACCATCTGCAGTGATTTTGGAGCCCAGAAAAATCCCTGATTATGACAACAGTTTTACAAGGAAAAAGTTACTCTCTCCTGGGAAGGAAAGGTGCAAGTGTTCAATTAACTACTTAAATATAACAGTGTTTGTAAATAGCAGAATATTTTAAACGTAAGTTCTATTTTGACATTAAGGATTGCATTCTCTCCATTAAAAAACACTGGGGGCAGAGCTGCAAAAGTGTGTCACAGGGAGGTGGATGTGAATGATGAAGGTTTAAGAAGTTCCGCCTGTCTGTTTAGTTGCATCTGACTCTGTGAACCCATGGACTGTAGTCCCCAGGTTCCTCTGACCACGGGATTCTCCAGGCAAGAATACTGGAGTGGATAGTCAATCCCTTCTCCTGGAGATCTTCCCAACCCAGGGATAAAAACCAGTGTCCCCTGCATTGCAGGCAGATTCTTTATCATCTGCGCCACCAGGGAAGCCCTAAGACATTCTGCTGCTGCTGCTGCTGCTAAGTCGCTTCAGTCGTGTCTGACTCTATGTGACCCCAGAGACGGCAGCCCACCAGGCTCCCCCGTCCCTGGGATTCTCCAGGCAAGAACACTGGAGTGGGTTGCCATTTCCTTCTTCAATGCGTGAAAGTGAAAAGTGAAAGTGAATTTGCGCAGTGGTGTCCGAACCTTATTCTAAGCCACAGTGTACCTGCTTTGGTTATTTACCATATATCACAGAATATAATACACCAGCCCTAGTAGGATGAGTCATTATTTTCCTTAATTGTAGAGAAGGAAAAAAAATGACAATGAAAGTATGACATACTGTCAATTGTCAGAGATTTCCTAGATGTTGACATATTTTTAAAAAGATAAGCCTTCAGAGATTTCTAATTTGTTAAAATATGAAGAAAAAACGTGATCTTAGATTCTATGACATACGGTGAATTTGTTTTCCACATTCAATTTCCATGGTCGGTGCCTGTGTGCTCTCTGCACTTCATTCAAGTAAGACGTTTGTATATCGCTTTCTAGAGCGTCCTAGGTATTTTTATGACTGTTGTGCTTCTACAATTAGAACGTAAAGCTCTTAGCTTTTCAATCACTTCTTTGTTCTCCACACAAACACTCCCGCCCCCACACGCAGCGCCTTTCCACAATCTATGCAGATGTTTCCATTTAAGAGTAAACCTGAATTTGTTCTAATCTTAGAATTGCATAGATAGTAGAAGACTGTCCACAGATTTATTTACATTGGGGGTGAGGGAGACATTCTATTAAATAAACGCTTCTTTTTTTTTAAGACCCATCCTCTCAGAAACGTTAAAATAGGGTGGGGTAGGGAGCGGGGGCGGAGGCAGAGAGGGGATATACGTCTCAGGATACAGGAAATACGGAAAAAGCGAAACCCAGAGGAAGCTCTGTGCCTGGAGGGGACCCGCCGCCATCTCAGGTCTCTTTACCTCGCCAGGGCCAACTGGAGAGAGCTGACCCCCAGGTCCTATAATCCTTATGGGGGACCAACCTTGTACCTCCGGGAGATCCACGCTCCCACCTGGAAACACGCGGGAAACGAAGCCTCCAAAAAAGCGCTGCCTTCTAGCTCCACGTTGGGATTATCCTGAAGGAACCGCTAACGGAGGTAACACCACTCTCCCTTCCACACCTCCTCCAGCATCACCGGGCCTGAAGTCGCATCCACCTCCTCCGGAGAAGTAGTACAATATACTTCTTCCACCGTAAACCAGGTCAGATTCTTTCTCATTTGGGACAACCGGGCTCTTTCAAACTTAATTATGCATTTCCGCAGATCTCCTTCTTCCTTTCCCTATTCNTAACAGTGTTTGTAAATAGCAGAATATTTTAAACGTAAGTTCTATTTTGACATTAAGGATTGCATTCTCTCCATTAAAAAACACTGGGGGCAGAGCTGCAAAAGTGTGTCACAGGGAGGTGGATGTGAATGATGAAGGTTTAAGAAGTTCCGCCTGTCTGTTTAGTTGCATCTGACTCTGTGAACCCATGGACTGTAGTCCCCAGGTTCCTCTGACCACGGGATTCTCCAGGCAAGAATACTGGAGTGGATAGTCAATCCCTTCTCCTGGAGATCTTCCCAACCCAGGGATAAAAACCAGTGTCCCCTGCATTGCAGGCAGATTCTTTATCATCTGCGCCACCAGGGAAGCCCTAAGACATTCTGCTGCTGCTGCTGCTGCTAAGTCGCTTCAGTCGTGTCTGACTCTATGTGACCCCAGAGACGGCAGCCCACCAGGCTCCCCCGTCCCTGGGATTCTCCAGGCAAGAACACTGGAGTGGGTTGCCATTTCCTTCTTCAATGCGTGAAAGTGAAAAGTGAAAGTGAATTTGCGCAGTGGTGTCCGAACCTTATTCTAAGCCACAGTGTACCTGCTTTGGTTATTTACCATATATCACAGAATATAATACACCAGCCCTAGTAGGATGAGTCATTATTTTCCTTAATTGTAGAGAAGGAAAAAAAATGACAATGAAAGTATGACATACTGTCAATTGTCAGAGATTTCCTAGATGTTGACATATTTTTAAAAAGATAAGCCTTCAGAGATTTCTAATTTGTTAAAATATGAAGAAAAAACGTGATCTTAGATTCTATGACATACGGTGAATTTGTTTTCCACATTCAATTTCCATGGTCGGTGCCTGTGTGCTCTCTGCACTTCATTCAAGTAAGACGTTTGTATATCGCTTTCTAGAGCGTCCTAGGTATTTTTATGACTGTTGTGCTTCTACAATTAGAACGTAAAGCTCTTAGCTTTTCAATCACTTCTTTGTTCTCCACACAAACACTCCCGCCCCCACACGCAGCGCCTTTCCACAATCTATGCAGATGTTTCCATTTAAGAGTAAACCTGAATTTGTTCTAATCTTAGAATTGCATAGATAGTAGAAGACTGTCCACAGATTTATTTACATTGGGGGTGAGGGAGACATTCTATTAAATAAACGCTTCTTTTTTTTTAAGACCCATCCTCTCAGAAACGTTAAAATAGGGTGGGGTAGGGAGCGGGGGCGGAGGCAGAGAGGGGATATACGTCTCAGGATACAGGAAATACGGAAAAAGCGAAACCCAGAGGAAGCTCTGTGCCTGGAGGGGACCCGCCGCCATCTCAGGTCTCTTTACCTCGCCAGGGCCAACTGGAGAGAGCTGACCCCCAGGTCCTATAATCCTTATGGGGGACCAACCTTGTACCTCCGGGAGATCCACGCTCCCACCTGGAAACACGCGGGAAACGAAGCCTCCAAAAAAGCGCTGCCTTCTAGCTCCACGTTGGGATTATCCTGAAGGAACCGCTAACGGAGGTAACACCACTCTCCCTTCCACACCTCCTCCAGCATCACCGGGCCTGAAGTCGCATCCACCTCCTCCGGAGAAGTAGTACAATATACTTCTTCCACCGTAAACCAGGTCAGATTCTTTCTCATTTGGGACAACCGGGCTCTTTCAAACTTAATTATGCATTTCCGCAGATCTCCTTCTTCCTTTCCCTATTCTTTTCACGATTTCAAAATTTTAAAAAAATGCAGGCATTAAATAGCTCTTTCACAAAATATGTCGGGTGAGTTTATGGATATTTAATAACATTAAGTAATTATTTTAAAATATATTTTTCAGTAGACGTATCTGTTGATTTGCTTGAAAGTCAGTTGGGCCCAGGTGAGGGGTACAAATGTTAATGACTTGATAATTGTTAAAGCTGAGTAATATATACATGGGGATTCATTAAACTGTTCTTGCTACTTTTGTGTATATTTGAAGCTTTTCCATTCAAAAAATGCCTGATTCAAGATCAATAACACCATTGTATCGAAGGCCTAATTCCTATAGCCATAGCTTTGTGCTAACAGAGTATTTTAAAGTGAACCTTCAGAGTTGTGTATTTCTCTGTGTATAACAGGAGAATTTAATGATTTAAAAAATATAATATGGTAAATCAAACCCAAGTACCATAATATTTGCTTGCTCAAGGTATTCAGGAAGCTTGGGGGATGGACCTTGGCCCATCAAAGAGGAAGGGGTAACCTTGGGTGGGCCTTAAAGGATGAGTGACATCTGCCTTGTGGAGGGGGCGGGAATGCTTTTCTGGCCTAGCTTTTCCAGAACAAAAGCCCCAAGCAGGTTTGTGCTAGGAAAAGCTTGTCTATAATTCTGGATGTATGAGAAAAACTAGGAGGTGAGATAGTGTTGCAGGGATTGAATATTTATGGTAAGGAGTATGCAGTTTAATCCATAAGCAGTGGAAACCATTGAAGATTTTCAAGGAAATGGTATATTTTAGGAGTCTGGTTTTTACTATCAGGAAAACAATCTTCAATTTAGATGATCTTACAGAATGCAAAAAATAAGGTCTGACTCAAAACTCATAGATTCTTGTACTCCAAATGAGACATGGCATACTTTCTTCGTTTATGCAATAAACCTTTAAGGAACTGTTGCAATGGACTAAGCATTATGCTGGGAACTGTAGGGTTAGATAACTAAAGCACATAGGAGGGAAACAGATATTGAATGAATAGGTCAGTGATTGATGGGATTACAGTGGCAGCTTAAGGAAGTTCTGGACTTGGGGCTTGGTGGTAGTGCATAGTAAAAGAATGAGCTCTATTGTGCTTGAAAGCTTCACTCAGTCATTCCTTACTGCCTGCTTTCCCTCAACTTTACCTCTCTGTTCAAAGGGGTAGAGTTAAAAAAAAACAAAAAAAAAACAAAAAAAAAACAAAGGGGTAGAGTTGGGGTAAAGGGGAACCATAGGAATAGGAGTGCTTAAACAGGAAACAAAAGAGGTTGTATAGGGCAAAAAATGCAAGAAATAGTTTCCTCCAGTGATTCAAATTATTGAAACTATAATAACAAACATTTACTTATGTGCCAGACACTGTTGCTGTGCAATAGATCCCTTCTAATTCTCTCTGTATAACTTTTTCAGGAATACATAAATGAAATGGGGGTATGGTAGAACATAAGAACTTGAGGAGGCCATGGAAAGAGAGGAACAGTAAAAGAAGAAATGATTTAACCTTATTTTATTATTTTTCAGTCTATGAGGGATTGCAGTATGACTCCATTTCCTTGGTGTATTCATAAAATAGTTCACTCAGTGAAGACAGTGAAGATTATTGACATTGCCACCCTGGTTTTTCTGATGTCCTGCACCAGGAAGTTGTAATTTTTAAGGTAATCTCTTCACTAAAAACTTATTAAAGAAGGAGGAGGAATACCAGTTGATTATAACACATTAAAATAGTTAAAGCTAGCACCAGTGATAAATTGAAACCATTTTCTACATTATATGAAACCATATATACCATATAATAATAATGCTATTTATAAGCTGTTTTGTTATATTCACTCCTAATTACCTTATAGGTTCTGGTATCACGGTGAAATGTATCTGTCTCTNAGGAATGTCAAAAGACATCATTCATGTAGATACATCATTTGATTTTCTACATATGTTTTTCTTTCTCTTTGTGTGTGTATATATGTATGTATATATATGGGCTTCCCTTGTAGCTCAGTCAGTAAAGAATCTGCTTGCAGTGCAGGAGACCCAGGTTCGATCCCTGGGTTGGAAAGATCCCCTGGAAAAGGAAATGGCAACCCACTCCAGTATTCTAGCCTAGAAGAATCTCATGGACAGAGAAGCCTAGTGGGTTGCAGTCCATGGGATTGCAAAGAGTTGGGCACAACTGAGCGACTAACACTATATGTGTATATATATATATATACACACACATGCATACACACACACACACACACACACACACACACACTAACCATTTGGAAGTAACTTGCAGATATCATGACACTTAAGCCTTAAACACATCAAAGAGTATCTCTTAAGAACAAGAACATAATATTCAGAAAAATTCAACTTTGATACAATTATCTAATATACCATTGATGTCAAAGTTCCCCAATTGTCCTAACAATGTCCTTTATATCTTTTTATTTGTTTTGATCCAGGATCCAGTCAAGAATCATGCACTGTATTTAGCTGTCATGCCCCTTTAGTCTTTTAAAATCTAGAATAGTGCCTTCTCATTATTTTCTTTTTGGAGAAGGAAATGGCAACCCACTCCAGTATTCTTGCCTGGACAAGCCCATGGACAGAGGAGCTTGGCAGGCTACAGTCCATGGTGTTTCAAAGAATCAGACACAACTGAACGACTAAGACAGACAATTTTTTTCTTTATATTTTTCATAACATTGGCAGTTTTGACAAGTCCAGGCAGTTGTCCTGCATTCATCCCACAATCTGAACATATCTGCTTTACCAAGATTAATTTGAACATTTTTAGTAAGAAGACTACATAGGTGATGCTGTGTCCTTGCTATTGCATCACATCAGGAGACACAAAATGACATTTGGTCCCATTCATTATTGATGATGCTAAGTTAGCTGATTTTGTTCAAACCACACACCCTACTTTCCTTAAGCAACCATAAACTATCTTCTACACCAGTATTCTATAGATTAGTAAACATAAATACCAGTGATTTCTAAAAACATGTGCTTTCTCAAAGAGAATATCTCATGGTGGCATCAAACTCTGTTTAGTAATTGATACCTCAGTATCTTATTTTATTTGGGAATTACCTCGCTATTCAATAAACTTCTGTTGTGTAATTTAGAACAACTCTAAATATCAAATAAAATTTAATTACCTAGAGATTATATTTCAAAAATAATTTATTGGAGTATGCTGCTGCTGCTGCTAAGTCGCTTTAGTCGTGTCCGACTCTGTGCGACTCCACAGAAGGCAGCCCATTGGTCTCCGCCATCCCTGGGATTCTCCAGGCAAGAATACTGGAGTGGGTTGCCATTTGATTTAAAATGTTGTATTAGTTATTGGAGTTGGTGATGGACAGGGAGGCCTGGCATGCTGCAATTCATAGGGTCGCAAAAAGTTGGACACGACTGAGCGACTGAACTGAACTGATTAGTTTATGTATGCCAAGGTGAATGAGTTATACATACACATATATCCTCTTTTATAGATTTTTTTCCATCTAGATCATTACAGAGTATTGAGTAGAGTACCCTGTGCTATACAGTATATGTTTGCTGGTTATTTGTTTTATATATAGTAGTGTGTATGCACTGATCCCAATCTCCCAATTTAACCCTCCCCCCATAGACCTTGGTAACCATAAGTTTGTTTTCTACACATGAGACTCTGTTTCTGTTTTGTAAATATGTACATTTGTACCATTTTCATAGATTACACAAATAAGCAATATCCTATGATATCTTTCTATGTCTGACTTACTTTAGTCAGTAGGACAATCTCTAGGTTCATCCATGTTGCTACAGATGACATTAATTCTTTTTTATGAGTATTATTCCATTGTACATATGTACCACATCTTCTTTATCCATTCCACTGTTGATGGATGTTTAGGTTGCTTCCACATCCCGGCTATTGTAAATAATGCTGCAGTGAACACTGGATAGCATGTATCATTTTGAATTATGGCTTTCTCTAGATATATGCCTAGAAGTAAGATTACTGGATCATATGATAGTTCTGTTTTTAATTTTGTAAGGAAATTTCATATTGATATCCATACTGGCAGTACCTATTTACATTCCCACCAACAGTGTAGGAGAGTTCCCTTTTTTCCACACCCTTGAAACCGTGCACCTCAGACTGGGACTTGAACCCGTGTGCTGGGACTTGAACCTGCCCAAAACCCTGATTGAGACTTGACCTCATGGTGTTTTAATTAGAATCACTCACCTGGTGTCTGGATGAACTGAGGGTCAGGTTCTCTGTTTCTCAGTGCAGAACAAATTCAGCAAGAGGCAAAGTGATAGGCATGAAGTACATTTATTAATATAGAAGGTTTGGGAGAGATACAAGCTGACAGGCGAGCATGCTCTGTCCTGAGGATTATGTGGGCTGCAATTTTATAATCAAAGGAAAATGGGGAAGAGAAAAACTGTCTTTGAGTAGACCTGAGAGTAATATCACTAGTTTCTCTGTTGTAAAGGCAGAAGAGTGTCTGACCCTGTGAGATCAAACAGTTCACTCACTCAGTCGTGTCTGAGTCTGCAACCGTATGGACTGCAGCATGCCAGTCTTCCCTGTCCGTCACCAAATCTTGGAGCTTGCTCAAACTCATGTCCATCAAGTCAATGATGCCATCCAACCATCTCATCCTCTGTCATCCCCTTCTGCATTCAGTCTTTCACAACAGCAGGGTCTTTCCTAATGAGTTAGTTCTTCACATCAGGTGGCCAAAGTATTGGAGGTTCAGCTTTAGCATCAGTCCTTCCAATGAATATTCAGGAATGATTTCCTTTAGGACTGACTGGTTGGATCTCCTTGCAATTGAAGGGACTCCCAAGACTCTTCTCCAAAACCAAAGCATCAACTCTTCAGTGCTTAGCTTTCTTTATGGTCCAAATCTCATATCCATACATGACTACTGGAAGAATCATAGCTCTGACTATACAGCCCTTTGCTGGTAAAGTAAAGTATCTGCTTTTTAATATGCTGCCTAGGTTTGTCATAGCTTTTCAACCAGGGAGCAAGTGTCTTTTAATTTCATGGATGAAGTCACCATCTGCAGTGATTTTGGAGCACAAGAAAATAAATTTTGTCACTGTTTTCATTGTTTATCTATATATTTGCCATGAAGTAATGGCACTGGATGGCATTATCTTATTTTTTGGAATGTTGAGTTTTATGCCAGCTTATTTTTNGGATGAAGTCACCATCTGCAGTGATTTTGGAGCACAAGAAAATAAATTTTGTCACTGTTTTCATTGTTTATCTATATATTTGCCATGAAGTAATGGCACTGGATGGCATTATCTTATTTTTTGGAATGTTGAGTTTTATGCCAGCTTATTTTTTTATATTTTCTATAAGTTTAAATGTAATTTTATTTTATTATTTTTTTAATTTTTATTTTTACTTTATTTTGCTTTGCAATACTGTATTGGTTTTGCCATAAATTGACATGAATCAGCCACGGGTGTACATGAGTTCCCAATCCTGAATACCCCTCCCACCTCCCACCCCGTATCATCTCTCTGGATCATCCCCGTGCACCCGCCCCAAGCATCCTGTATCCTTTATCGAACATATATGCCAGCTTTTTCACTCTCTTTCACCTTCATCAAGAGGCTCTTAAGTTCCTCTTCACTTTCTGACATAAGGGTAGTGTCATCTGCATATCTGAGGTAATTGCTATTTCTCCTGGTAGTCTTGATTCAAGCTTGTGCTTCATCCAGTCTAGCATTTCTTATGATAAACTCTGCATATAAATTAAATCAGCAAGGTGACAATAATTAATAGCCTTGACATACTCCTTTCCCAATTTGGG
Organism: Raphicerus campestris; assembly: GCA_006410735.1. NCBI lineage: Eukaryota > Metazoa > Chordata > Mammalia > Artiodactyla > Bovidae > Raphicerus > Raphicerus campestris. The sequence goes on along the minus strand of SJYW01012310.1, from coordinate 67,762 downwards.
ACCAGTCTGTTGTTCAATATCTAGTTCTAAGTTCAATATCCAGTTCTAACTGTTGCTTCTTGACCCATATACAGGTTTCTCAGGAGGCAAGTAAGGTGGTCTGGTATTCCCATCTCTTGAAGAATTTTCTACAGTTTGTTTTGATCCACATAGTCAAAGGCTTTAGCATAGTCAATAAAGAAGAAGTAGATATTTTTCAGGAACTCTGTTGTTTTTTCGATGATCCAGTGGGTGTTGGCAATTTGATCTCTGGTTTCTCTGCTTTTTCCAAATCCAGCTTGAACATCTGGAAGTTCTCAGTTCACATACTGTTGAAGGCTAGCTTGGGGAATTTTGAGCACTACTTTACTAGCATGCATGGTGAGTGCAATTGTGTGGTAGTTTGAACATTTTTTGGCATTGCCTTTCTTTGGGATTTGAATAAAAGCTGACCTTTTCCACTCCTGTGGCCACTGCTGAGTTTTTAAAATTTCCTGACATGTTGAGTGCAGCACTTTAACAGCATCATCTTTTAGGATTTGAAATAGCTCAGCTGGAATTCCATCACATCCACTAGCTTTGTTCATAGTGATGCTTCCTCAGGCCCACTTGACTTCACACTCCAGGATGTCTGGCTCTAGATGAGTGATCATGTCATCGTGGTTATCTGGGTCATGACGATCTATTTTTATACTTCTGTGTACTCTTGCCACCTCTTCTTAATATCTTTTGCTTCTGTTAGGTCCATATCATTTCTGTCCTTTATTGTGCCCATCTTGCATGAAATGTTCCCTTGGTATCTCTAATTTTCTTGAAGAGAACTCTAGTTTTTCCCATTCTATTGTTTTCCTCTTATTTCTTTGCATTGATAACTTAGGAAGACTTTCTTATCTCTTCTTGCTATTCTTTGCAACTCTGCATTCAGATGGGTATATCAAACTAGGATTATCTTAATGCTGATTCAAGTCAGTAGAAGGGGGTCGACATTTTTCTGTCACCGAATGGACTGGGGCATAGCTCATAATTTTATTTATGGTTTTATAGATAACAAATCCTGCTTCATTCCATGACATTCCAATAGCTTTCCTGATCCATCATTAACTTACAGTGGTCTTCCAAAGTTTCCTAGGTTTCCCTCTCTATCTATAATCCCCTAATGGGACCTGTATAGCTATCTGGTTCTTATAACTGAGTCCACACTCATTGTGCTCACTGCACAACAGGCCAGTGAATCCGAGATGAGGTGTTGAGGCAAGGATTATGACTTTATCTGGAAAGCCAGCTGACCAAGAAGATGGCAGACTAATGTCTCAAATTAAGCATCTTTTTGGGGTCTGGATGCCAGGTTCATTTATAGAATCAGAAAGAGAAAGAGAGAAAAGCAATGAGGAACTAAAGTCAAAGGCAGAATAGAGAAGGAGAGGCAGTGAGAAGTAAAGTTAAAAGGGTCTTCAGTCTTGCAAAACATCTCCAAGAGTCAGCCTCTGGAAAGAATGTGTTCAGTTCAGTTCACTTGCTCAGTTGTGTCTTACTCTTTGTGACCACATGGACTGTAGCATGCCAGGTTTTCCTGTCCATCACCAATTCCCAGAGCTTGCTCAGACTCCTTTCAATCGAATCGGTGATGCCATCTAACCATCTCATCCTCTGTTATCCCCTTCTCCTGCCTTCAATCTTTCCCAGCATTAGAGTCTTTGTCAATGTGTCAGCTCTTTGTATCAGGTGGCCAAAGTATTGGAGTTCCAGCTTCAGTATCAGCGTGTGTTAACAGGTCGGTAGGGCCTGATTATCTCTCTATGAGCTGGACAAAGGCACATTAGTTTACATTCAGGCAGTGGTATACACAATATGCTAGCAAATTTTCAAAATTCACCATTAGCCACAAGACTTGAAAAGGTCAGTTTTAATTCCAATCTTAAAGAAGACAATGCGAAAGAATGTTCAAACTACCATACAATTGCACTCATTTCATATAGTAGCAAGATGACGCTCAAGATAGTATGTGAACCAAGAAATTTCAGATGTACCAGCTGAATTTAGAAAGAGCAGAGAAACTAGAGATCAAATTGCCAGCATCCACTGGATTATAGAGAAAGCAAGGGAATTCCAGAAAAACATCTACTTTACTTCATTGACTGTGCTAAAGCCTTTGACTGTGTGGATCACAACAAACTGTGGAAAACTCTTAAAGAGATGGAAATACCAGACCACCTTACCTGTCCCTTGAGAAACTTGTATGTGGATCCAGAAGCAGCAGTTAAAACAAGGCATGGAACAGTGGACTGCTTCAAAATTGAGAAAGAAATACATTGAGGCTATATATCATTACCCTGTTCATTTAACTTATATGTGGATTTTGTCATGTGAAATGCTGGACTGGATGAATCACAAACTGGAATCAAGTTTGCTGGGAGAAATATCAACAACATCAGATATGGAGATGATACCACTCTAATGGCAGAAAGTGAAGAGAAACTGAAGAGCCTCTTGAAGGTGAATGAGGAGAGTAAAAATGCTGGCTTGGAACTCAACATTCAAAAAAATAAAAGCTCATGGCATCTGGTCCCATGACTTCATGGCAAATAGATGGGGGGAAAAGTGCAAACAGTGAGATTTTATTTTCTTGGGTTCTGAAACCATTGTGGACAGGGACTGCAGCCACAAAATTAAAACACACTTAACTTCTGGGAAGAAAAGCTGTGACATACCTAGACAGCATATTAAAAGGCAGAGACATTACTATGCCATCAAAGGTCCATATAGTCGTAGCTATGCTTTTTCCAGTAATCATGTATGGATGTGAAAGTTGGACCATAAAGAAGGCTGTGTGCTGAAGAATTGGTGTGTTCTAATTGTGGGTCTAAAGGAGACTCTTGAGAGTCCCTTGGACTGCAAGGAGATCAAACCAGTCAATCCTAAAGGAAATCAATCCTGAATATTCACTGGAAGGACTGATGCTGAATAAGTTCCAATACTTTGGCCATCTAATGAGAAGAGCCAACTCATTGGAAAAGACCCTGATGCTGGGAAAGATCAAGCACACGAAGAGAAAGGGGCCACAGAGAATGAGATGGTTGGATGGCATCACCCACTTAGTGGACCTGAGTGTGAGCAAACTCTGGGAGATAGTGAAGGGCAGGGAAGCCTGCCGTCCTGCAGTCCATGGGTCACAGAGTCAAACATGAGTTACCGACTGAACCACAACATTATGTATGATCGTAATGACAAAAGCAAGTCAAAGAAATATTTCCATTACGGAGTAAGAATTTGATTCTTTGCAACAATTCTCCACTGTCAAAGCCCATTCCACAATCTTGTGGAAAAAACGGGTGATGACCATTTTGCTTCATCAGATGAATCTTTCTGGGAGTGTCTGCCATTAGTGCCAATGTTTCACATGTTAAAATTTGTCTTCCTTTTGTTCCTCTTTGGAAAGTGTCTACACTTGTAGACTTTAGAAATACTGATCTTCAAATCCAGGAGGCAGCGTTTCAAATTAAAGGAATATAGTACTTTTCTAAATATAGGAAGATGCAAGAGTCTGGGCTCATTAAAATTATTTCCTTTATATGTACCTCAGCTATCTGGGGGCTTCCTTGGTGGCTCAGTCTTTAAGGAATCCGCCTGCAATGCAAGAGACCTGGGTTCTATCCCTGGGTTGGGAAGATCTCCTGAAGGGAATGGATACCCACTCTAGTATTCTTGCCTGGAGAATTCCACAGACAGAGGAGCCTAGCAGGCTGCAGTTCATGGGGTCACAAAGAGTTGGACAAGACTGAATGACTAAGGACAGCACAGCACAACTGCCTAGGAGTCTGTAATCCTGTATTCTCAGAGTTCCTCAGGGTTCACCATAGGAAGCGGCAGCAGTGTGATGACTGCTAGATGGCAAGTATTCTCCTTCCTCGGATTTCACTGGCTCATGTTAAGGGCTACAATTGCCGATTCAATTCCTCAGGTCTTCCCTTCTTCGTCATGAATTTGACCAATGTTTGGAAGGCATTTCATGATCAACTTTTGTCCCACAGCACTGGGAAGCTTATCCTAGTTCAGGCAAAATTCTTGCTATGTCCCTCCAGGCCCCATCAATAATTAAAAGTTGTCTGGATTCTGTCTAGCTATAATCCAGGAGACATTTTCCTTTGTTGCTTCTTTCCATACCTAGAATCACATTATTACAATCATTTTGTTATATATGTGACTTTCTCAAAATATTTAGCCACACAAATATTTTTGGAGATCTAATTACACATTGGTTACTGCAAGAGACAACAGTCTTATAAATTAGAGAGGACATAAGTAATGCAGCTAGTAACATTGACAATGACATAGTGCAGCAGGGAGACACAAAGCACTATTTGAAAACAAAAAAATTAAACAATGATTTGTATAACCAATTGTAATCCAGTTGTAGTAATTGAGTGACCAAAGGAACTATAACTGATTTAATGACCTATTTGCAGTTTCATTGTACTGGCCATGCACATTTATGCTTGGCTTAATCTTTTGAGACAAGCATATTACTGGCAGAATCAACCAGGTAGAGAGAAAAAGATAAATGTTCCATTCTCCTCACAAAAGGCATAATCTACCAAATTACTATAAGTCATAATTAAATGAAGAAAAAAATTTTTCTTACACCTAGAAAACACAAACTGGTAGTCCTTTTAGATAGAAACCATAAAAATTACAACCATATTTACCCATTTACTCATTCCTGTGTAACTAATCTTTTTTGTTAAGAGCTTTATGAAGTTATCAGGTGTTCTAGTAGAATTCTTCAATTTTCAGTTCAGCATTGTGTTTGCAAAGTTAGGACCTTGTATTTCTCCAGAAGTCCTTTTTAATAAATTTTTAAGAGGAAGCATTTTTGCAATGGCATTAGAGTGAAACCGTAACTGTCTTCAAAAAGACTTAAGAAAGCACATTTAAATCTAATTACAATGCAATTGATAAAGCAACCCAGTTGCTGCTGTGACATATGACACTTTCAGAAAATAACCTGAATTATGACTGATAATATTCCATCTCAACATGTCAGACTCTTAGGAACTCTATATAATCTCTAGAATATCTGTACCATTTACCCTATAATGCAACTTGAAATTTATTACTCACTTGGCAATACCTCTCTATTAACATACCAAGTGAACCTAATTAGTTTAATATCTCCCTTTGGGGTGACTCAGGGGCTCTTTGAAGCACCCCAAAGTTAGCTAGAGGTCAAAGGAACTTTATTATATAATTTAATTTGTGAAGCCCTATCAAAGGAACACCAAAAAAATTTTTTTTAAATACAACAGGACCATAGGTCACTGTGAAACTTAGCCAAAGTGACTATACAAAATTTCAAAGGAAAATGCATTCTTTAAAAGGTAAACTTAAATGCAGTTTAGCATGTTAAGAAAACTTGTCTGTTTTAACAGAGAAAAAAGCCAAATTTACATTTTGCACCTGCTTACTTTAAAGTTTCATTTACTCAGTTAAACTTGTTTGAAACTTTGTCAGTCCTGACTGATCATGTACATAGCCCTTTTTGGGGTCCATTTTCCATAAACTGCTCGTTACTTTATTTGTTTTAACAAATTTTACCTTTTAAGTTGTAGAATATCTGGAGAGATCCTAAAACATGTATTTCTAATAAAAGTTCACTTAAAGCTCATATCTCATTTGTATTTTCTTAAAATTTACCTAAAAAGCTGTTGTTTCATTTACACTTCTTTATCTAAATGTTTCTTTACATTGAATTGGGTCACCAACCAGTTGTGGGTGCCTCACTTAGCTTCCTGATGTGTTATAAAGAGCATGTACTGTGGCTCAAGGTCTAGTGGAAATGGACTAGTCTACCATGTTGGACCTGTTTGCTTATAATCAGCCTTGTAATGTCCTAGGGTTATGTCACTCTTTCAAAGGTTGTTCCCTGCCCTCTTCCCTCCTGTTTCATTTCCCCTCTCAGAGATTTTACTCCCATATTCTTATGGGAAGCAGGGGAGGATGGTCTTATATTTTGTAACTGCTTCAAGTCTTGAGTAGTGGCATGGACTCTGTTGGTCAAGGAATAAAAGTCTTTGGATACCTGATATAAGGGCCCCAGGGGCAGGACAGCTCCTTGTTTTAATCCATATGGTTTGGAATTCTTGAATAGCCATCATTTTGATGTGGAACTATTTTAACTGCTTGCATAGCCTTCCTGTGAATCTCCTTGATAATAAAGCCCATTTTTTAACAGCATCAGAATACAGATGTATCTGTAAATGACAAAAGACTTAAAAGTCATAGTTAAACATCGAGTTAATTGATAAAGTAAGTTGGATAACCCTTATTCCTTAAGCAAAGTAACCAGAGATCTCAAAGGCAAATACAAAGCACTTAAAGGCAAAGAAACACATATAATGTGTTATCAAAAATGGCATTCCAAGAATACTTTTTTTCTCTGAACAGAAAGAAAAAGCCAAATCCAAGTCTTAGCTTACTCCCAACATCATTTATTCAACTAAATTCAGTCTAGTCTTAGGAAATCCTGATCATGCATAGCTCTTTTCAGTAATTTTTAAAAAAATTCCTCACACCTTCTTCTACTGAAAACACGTATTTTGATATCCCTACAGTCCCCTCCCCCCAACATTGAAGTACTTTTCTTGCTGACAAATTTTTGACAGATACAATACCTTATTTAGCTTATGTTAAGCCTAGCTGGGCACAATGAAAGTCTTACACTTAATATTATAGTTAATTTGATGATGACTCAGAACATGTCTATATCATTAAAATTAGATCAACAAACTTAAACATTAATACCAGCTACCAATTTAATATTAAATATTTCCCAGTTCATGTAAGCCTGAAAGTCATTTTTAAATTTCTCTTATATATGAGTTGATTGGTTTGTCAGTATTTATTACTTTTATTTAAGCCAATTAAATAGAGCTCCTTTTATAAATCAACTGCAGCAATGTTATCAAAAAAACAAAGATATATGTAAATGCACATAGAGGCCTCAGTTCTTCAAGGTTTCTGTCCTGAATCAGGTACAGCAATGTAAAACCCAGTTTACAGAAGAGATTGGATTAAAATTGGGTTTCTCACAGGTGGAACAAATGAAGCTCACTTGGCTAGATTGCTAAATATTAATATTTGCATAAAAAGCAATTTCTAATTACCTTGGATAAGACAACTTCTGAATTACTTTACTCTCTCTAAAGAAAGGCATTGCAAGAGAATGTTCAAATTACCACACAATTGCACTTATTTCATGTGCTAGCAAGATTATGCTCAAAGTCCTTCAAGCTTGGCTTCAGCAGTACATGAACTGAGAACTGCCAGATGTACAAGCTGGATTTAGAAAAGTCAGAGGAACCGGAGATCAAATTGCCAGCATTAACTGGATCATAGGAAAAAGTAAGAGAATTCCAAAAAAATATCTATTTCTGCTTCATTGACTATGCTAAAACCTTTGTGTGGATCACAACAAATAGTGGAATATTCTTAAAGAGATGGAAATACCTGACCACCTTTCCTGCATCCTGAGAAACCTGTATGCAGGACAAGAAGCAACAGTTGGAACTCAACATGGAACAATGGACTGGTTCCAAATTGGGGAAGGAGTACATCAAGGCTATACATTGTTACCCTGTTTGTTTAACTTACATGCAGAACACATCATACGAAATGCTGGGCTGGATGACTCACAAGCTAGAATCAAGATTGCCAGGAGAACTATCAACAGCCACAGATATGCAGATGATAACCATTATTGACAGACAGTGAAGAGGAACTAAAGAGCTTCTTGATAAAGGTGAAAGAGAAGAGTGAAAAATCTGGCTTAAAATTCAACATTCAAAAAAAGAAGATCATGGCATCGGTCCCATCACTTCACGGAAAATAAATGGGGAATAAGTGTCAGATTTCATTTTCTTGGGCTCCCAAATCACTGTAGATGGCAACTGCAGCCACGAAATTAAAAGACTCTTGCTCCTTGGAAGAAAAGCTATGACAAACCTGAACAGTGTATTAGAAAGAAGAGACATCAATTTGCTGGCAAAGGTCTGTATAGTTGAAGCTATCATTTTTCTAACAGTCATGTATGGATGTGAGAGTTGGACCTTAAAGAAGGCTAAGTGCTGAAGAAGACTCTTGAGAGAGTCTCTTGGACAGTAAGGAGATCAAACCAGTCAATCCTAAAGGAAGTCAACCCTGAATATTCATTGGAAAGACTGATACTAAAGCTGAAGCTCCAGTACTTTGGCCACCTGCTGGGAAGAGCCAACTCATTGGGAAAGACTGATGTTGGGAAACATTGAAGGCAGGAGGAGAAGGGTGCCATAGAGGACAAGATGTTTGAATGGCCTCACTGAAGTTTGCTCAGTGATGCAAGTTTGAAAGTTTCCAAGTTTGAGCAAGCTCAGGGAGATAGTGAAGGACAGAGAAGCCTGGCATGCTGCAGTTCATAGGCTTGCAGAATTGGACAGGACTTAGGGACTGAACAATAACTCTAAAATTTACATTAAAAAAAAAAAAAGCAGAGATAATGGTTTTTGAGAAGACCAGAGAAGACATTTGCTTCTCAGTGATACAGGCAATTTCTTCCTAGGATGACTTTGTTTCCCCCTTTTAAAAATATTTACATGACTCTTAAGATGAACAGGCAAGATTTTAGAAGTGGTAAAAGGACTTTTTGAAGCCTCCCCTCTGGTGCTATAAAAACTACATTATAAAACAAGTTTTGTTTTTTCCTTTTTATTTTTTATTTTTGAAAGAATTGAATGGCTACCTTAGGAAAGTTTCACCCCTCCTTCTCGTAGGGGAGGGAGAAGGCCTCCTGGGATGGCCAAGTGACAACACTCAAGCTTCTGCAAAATTAATCTGGACTGAGGGGGGAAAGAGGTGAAGGCAACAGGGAAGACGGGCTGAAGAATCTGCCTTGTAATTCTACTGGAAACTTGTCCGTCAGGGGAGTGGGCTCCGTGTTTTGTTTGAACCAATATGTATCTGAGTTTCACGGAAGTTGTCTTGTTGGGGACAGATACTCTAATACTGTAGTCCATTCCATGATTACTTTATCCTGTCACTGGAGTCTGCAAGTGGCAGGCACCCTAATAGCTTTTCTGTGCCTGCCTTGTGCCCACATGATATTAATTGGCCTGGTCTTCAGCTTAAGGGAGGGAGAGGAAAAGAGAGCCCTCACCTGCTTAGGTGGCAGCTGCTGGGGCACCATAACCTGTGGGCCTTCAGAACACACCAGAGAAGAACCCTGGCCAGAGTTCCTCAATTGCTTCCATAGCCACTCACCTGTTTGCAGAGGGTTTGAGCAGAAAGAAGCAAGAAGATACAGAGGAAGCCTTAGAGGAAACAGTACCAGATATCTATGCATTACCAAAGTACCAGAATAAACGAAAACCTAGCCAACCAGAAAGTCACATTAATGTGACTTTCTAGTCCCATTAGACCTGTGACCTTTGTCCAAATGGTCTGAGTTTTCTCTAACAGGGGGAGCTCCCTAAACTGGAGCTGATGCTCCCCACTGTCAAAGTTACCTGGGGCTCCTGTAGGGGAACTAGAATCGGATGCCTCAAGTCCAAGGGAGCCCTAGGGCCTCTTCATTTTCAGGGTGTTCCTTTGTGCTTCTATCTGAGAGACTGTATGTATAATTGTGAGCCATTCTGGGGCCATTGCTCTTCCGATCTTAGTATATCTAATATATGCCCTAAAGAGCTTTCCTTAGGGTTAGATTAAATATTTCCCATTTTTATAAGTTTGATAACATCAAAACACAAAAGACATGTGCAAATTCCAAGAAAGATGGCACAAACAAATTCCAGCATTGATGCACAGATGAACCAGTTCCAAAATCAGGTAGATAAATTTACCCTATGAAACAAATGAATTAATTCCAATGAGGGTAGGCTTGTCTTACAAGAAGTAATTCCCCAATGAACTGGTTCAATGTAGAGTCCAACAACACTTCCCCTTTCCAACAGGGTACCTCAACTAAATTGACTTTTCCCATAAAGGAAAAGCCCAAATTGAAGAGGAGAATATGTTCCTGGTGTGTACAGCAGAGCAACTTCACCTCCAAAATTGAGCCCACTGACTAGTAACACAAAACGGCAGATAAACAAGCAAACTGGCTGAACCGGCTATCAAACTGGGTAGATTTAGCCTTGAACAAAATCAAGTCTGTTGACTTTTAGAAGTTTGTTGGTTCCTTGTCTTAACTCCCAAGTGCTGGGGCAGCTGGTGCTGCTTCAGGGAATCTTGAAGAAAATATCTTCAGGACAAATGGTCCCAGAAGCTGCTTAGGGCCTTGTCTCAATATTCCCTGATCAGGGCCAGATAGTCATGAGCAGTAAGGCTCCTGTGCTGGCTCACCAAATTTGTTTCCATGTCCAAGCTTACTGTACTTGCTGCATAACAGGGCAGTGAATCCAAGAGAGGTGTTGAAGCAAGGAATACGGCTTTATTCGGAAAGCCAGCTGAAGTAAAAGATGGCAGACTAATGTCTCAAAGTAACCATTTTGTTGGCATCTGGATGCCCGGTTCTTTTATAGAGCCTGAGAGAAACAATGAGAAACTAAAGTTAAAAGGCAGAATAGAGAGGGAGGGGCAGTGAGGAAGTAAAGTAAAAAGGGTCTTCAGTCTTATAAAACATCTGAAGGGTCAGCCTTTGGAAGGGATGTGTTAATCTCTTCTATTCACAAGTGGTCAGGGTCTGATTGTCTTTCTATAAGCTGAACAAAGGCACATTAGTTTATAGTCAGGCAGAGGAACAGGGTCCTTTGAATCAGGCCATTATGTATGATTGTAATAACAAAAGCAAGTCAANCAAATCAAGGTCACCTATCTAGGTTAAATCTTTTTTTTTTTTTACTGGCATTTATGAAGACTGAAGACATTTATTTGTCCTCGACAAGTTCCAAATTACCTACCCTTTTTCAAAATTTGTATTTTAAAAAGATGGCAAAGATAAGGGTTCCTCTAGAAAAACAGGTAGAATATTTTCATTTCAAAAGCATGAGAGGAGAAAAGCAGGTTCTTCCTTGATGATTTTGTCCCTCTTTTGTTCAATACTTACAAGCCTCTGAAGACAAATAAGGAAGGTTTTGGGAATGATAAAAGAATTGATGGGCTTTGGATTATTTTGGGAGCCACCCATTTGGTCTTTCCGTTTCCATACCCTGGTTTGGACCATTACCANCTCTTTTGTTCAATACTTACAAGCCTCTGAAGACAAATAAGGAAGGTTTTGGGAATGATAAAAGAATTGATGGGCTTTGGATTATTTTGGGAGCCACCCATTTGGTCTTTCCGTTTCCATACCCTGGTTTGGACCATTACCATTTTTCTCCTAAATGACAATAATAGTTTTCTAACTGACCTCCAGTATGTTCCACTACTGCCTGTTGACCCATGGCACAGCCTCTAGAATAAATACCTAACCATATTTTTCCCTATTCAAAATCCTTTAATGACTTCTTTTATTATATTTTATATAATAAAATATTAGCATGATCTCTCTGATAAGCCTCTTAACTCTAGCCTTGCTTGTTGCTTTTAATTCCTACACTCCATCCTGGACTTTTCCAACCCTCTTCTTGTATATTATATTCCACTAGACTTTCCTTGAACATATTTTATTTCATTCCAATCTTTTGTACATTTGGCTCTCTCCAGTACCTTTAGACCCGTGTCTACCTCATGGACTCTGTTCTTCAAGCTCTGCTCAGTTGTGCTAGTCTCAGGAAAATATTTCCTCATTTCCTGTCCTCTGCATCTAGAGGTGACTAATTCCTCTTTGCTGCTTCTCTGCCTGGTATACATATCATATATACATTTGGTAGGTGCACATTGATTTCAGTCAAATTCCCAGTGTAGTATCTTGTCATCTGGTTAATTAGGAATGTAAAAGAAAACTAAAGTACACAACAGGAATCCATTAACTTATAGTAAAGTAATATATCTTAAGTATGTAGTTCAATGAATTTATATATATGTATATATATACACACGTGTAGAAATATCACCACTTAAAATATAGAACATTTCCAATAACTCTAAAGGCCCATTTCTACCTGTTCCAAGTCAACACACTTGATAAGTAACCATTATTGTGACTTCTATCACCATTGGTTAGTTTTGCCTGTTCTTGAAATTTGCATAAATGGAATCACAGAATATGTGCTCTTTTGTCTGACAGGTTTTTATGTGAAGCCTTATAAAAACCATAATGGTGCCTATGAGGGCACAATATACTGAAACAGCCCATGAGGGTAATGCTCAAAGAGGGAAATAAAGACTTGAACAACTCTTAAATCAGTAGAATCAAAAAGTCTTAAGAATATTTGGATGGATATCCTCACACTGAAATAAAATGATCTGGCACATGGCTTCCCAGGTGGCACTAACAGTGAAGAACCCACCTGCCAATGCAGGAAACATAATAGATGTAGGTTCTATCCCTGGGTTGGGAAGATCCCCTGGAGGAGGGCATGGCAACCCACTCCAGTATTCTTGCTTGGAGGATCCTATAGACAGAGGAAGCTGGTGGGCCAGAGTCCATAGGTTTGCAAAGAACCAGACATGACTGAAGTGACTTATCACAGCACAATACATAAATTATTTATGATAATGCAAAATTAAATATAAAAAATTTTGAAGAAACTGTAGAAGAGATCTTCACATTTTTCTGGGGTAGAGAAGATATTAATTTTAAGCTAATTCAGTTCTATTTTTTTAATTTCTATTTTTCTTTTACACAAATGTAAAAAGCTGAAAAATTTAAAGATTATAAAATTGGTTTATTGTAAAAGCAATTCAGGAATACCCAGTTAAAATCTTATTCCAGTGCCACCCAATACAACCAAGAAGCAGTTAAACACTTTTAGATTAGGAACAAGGACAAAAAAACAAGAAAAGACCACATCAAAGCTGTAATTCAAACTCAGAAAGAGAAAAGCTTAGGTCTCCTTCAGGTCAATACAACAGGTATGATTAGGTCAAAGCATCATTTTCTTTAGACACCACGGTGCCGCTACAACACTGAGGTATAACTGATTCTATTTAATCAATATTTACTGAGAACTTACTGTATGTTGGGCACACAGCTCACTAAACCATGCATCTGCCTTGAAGATCCTATAGTCCAGTGCTGGAGAAAAAATCATCTAGTAAGGGAGAAGATAATGGTAGGAAGCACAAAGGAGGGATTATAAGCTCTAAGAGAAGGGTTCTTGGAAGAGATAATGTTTGAATTAAACTTACTTTATAATTGGGGGACACCCAGGTGAAGAATGGGACACCCGCGGCAGGAAGGGGACTCCGTGACTTCCAGACTTTCCCAGTTTCTCCGATCCTGGCTGTGTGGGGTTGCTGGGGACTGAGAGTGTCTGCTGGTGATGGCCGCGACTGTCGCTATGGAGACAGATGATGCTGGAAATCGACTGCGGTTTCAGTTGGAGTTGGAATTTGTACAGTGTTTAGCCAACCCAAATTACCTTAACTGTACCTTCAGTGTTTACATGTGTTAGAACTGCTCCAGTACGAACACTTCCGCAAGGAGCTGGTGAAAGCTCAGTGTGTGAAATTTTTTGATGAGCAGCAAATTCTGCACTGGCAGCACTATTCCTGGAAGCGGATGTGCCTTCAGGAAGCCCTGGCAGAGCAGCAACAGCAGAATAACACAACAGGAAAATAAAAAGCTGGATCCTGACCAGACTCCTAAGACATGTATATATTGCTTTTGTACAGTGAAGATAAAAAAAAAAAAAACTGTTCCTATGTACCTTTATTATGATAACAGCCAGAACCATTAGTATGCTTATTTAATTGAACTTTTATTGTTACTAGATTATTTCTGTTAAACCAGAATTGTTTTACTTTGATTTCCCTGTGAATTTGTAAGCTTTTATTAGTATTTAACACAGAAATGTCTGAAGAACAGAAACGTTAGGTGCTGTAGACCCATTTAAGGAAGTGGGGCATGAGGTAAGGGGAGGGCCACCAAGCCAAACCTTGCTCCTCATGTACAGTGGGGCTTGGGACAGGTCTCGGAGAAGGCAGTGGCACACCATTCCAGTACTCTTGCCTGGAAAATCCCATGGATGGAGGAGTTCATGGGGTCACTAAGAGTCAGACAGGACTGAGTGACTTCACTTTTACTTTTCACATTCATGCACTGGAGAAGGAAATGGCAACCCACTCCAGTATACTTGCCTGGAGAATCCCAGGGATGGAGGAGCCTGGTGGGCTGCTATCTATGGGGTTGCACAGGGTTGGACACGACTGAAGCAACTTAGCAGTAGCAGCAGGTAAAGAAAGTTGACAAGCTATTTCATTTTCATCCATGATGAATTTGAGATTCCTGTGGGATATTCAAGTGTGCANCAGTGCTTTCAAGAATCTGAGCTATGATACATCTGTCTCTTATACACATCTGGTTGGACACGACTGAAGCAACTTAGCAGTAGCAGCAGGTAAAGAAAGTTGACAAGCTATTTCATTTTCATCCATGATGAATTTGAGATTCCTGTGGGATATTCAAGTGTGCATGGTCATTAGAATGTCAGCATTATAGGCAAGGAATGTATATTTGGATGTTATCAGCATATGATGGAAGTTGTCAGCATATATATGGGAGCTGCAGTCATGAGGAATGTATATTGTGAGAAGAAAGCAAGAATTGAATTCTAAAAAACACCAGTGATGAAATGACTGACAGAAGAAGATCCTGCAAAGAAACTGAATAGGCAAAGAAGTAAGGAAGGAAAGCAGGAAATGAAGTGTCTTGAAACCTGAGGGAAGACATTACCCCAAGAAAAAAGAAATATTCAACAATGTCAAATAGTTTTGTCATTTTGCTTAGTCACTCAGTCCTGTTTGACTTTTTGCAACTCCATGGACTGTAGCCTGCCAAGCTCCTCTGTCCATGAGGATTCTCCAGGCCAGAATACTGGAGTGGGTTGCCATGCCCTCCTCCAGGGGATCTTCCAAACCCAGGGATCGAACCCAGGTCTCCCACATTGCAGGTGGGTTCTTTACCATCTGAGCCACCAGTGAAGCCGAAGAATACTGGAGTGGGTAGCCTGTCCCTTCTCCAGGGAATTTTCCTGACAGGAACTGAACAGGTATCTCCTGCATTGCAGGTGGATTCTTTACCATCTGAGCTATNAGGAAGCCCTGGCAGAGCAGCAACAGCAGAATAACACAACAGGAAAATAAAAAGCTGGATCCTGACCAGACTCCTAAGACATGTATATATTGCTTTTGTACAGTGAAGATAAAAAAAAAAAAAACTGTTCCTATGTACCTTTATTATGATAACAGCCAGAACCATTAGTATGCTTATTTAATTGAACTTTTATTGTTACTAGATTATTTCTGTTAAACCAGAATTGTTTTACTTTGATTTCCCTGTGAATTTGTAAGCTTTTATTAGTATTTAACACAGAAATGTCTGAAGAACAGAAACGTTAGGTGCTGTAGACCCATTTAAGGAAGTGGGGCATGAGGTAAGGGGAGGGCCACCAAGCCAAACCTTGCTCCTCATGTACAGTGGGGCTTGGGACAGGTCTCGGAGAAGGCAGTGGCACACCATTCCAGTACTCTTGCCTGGAAAATCCCATGGATGGAGGAGTTCATGGGGTCACTAAGAGTCAGACAGGACTGAGTGACTTCACTTTTACTTTTCACATTCATGCACTGGAGAAGGAAATGGCAACCCACTCCAGTATACTTGCCTGGAGAATCCCAGGGATGGAGGAGCCTGGTGGGCTGCTATCTATGGGGTTGCACAGGGTTGGACACGACTGAAGCAACTTAGCAGTAGCAGCAGGTAAAGAAAGTTGACAAGCTATTTCATTTTCATCCATGATGAATTTGAGATTCCTGTGGGATATTCAAGTGTGCATGGTCATTAGAATGTCAGCATTATAGGCAAGGAATGTATATTTGGATGTTATCAGCATATGATGGAAGTTGTCAGCATATATATGGGAGCTGCAGTCATGAGGAATGTATATTGTGAGAAGAAAGCAAGAATTGAATTCTAAAAAACACCAGTGATGAAATGACTGACAGAAGAAGATCCTGCAAAGAAACTGAATAGGCAAAGAAGTAAGGAAGGAAAGCAGGAAATGAAGTGTCTTGAAACCTGAGGGAAGACATTACCCCAAGAAAAAAGAAATATTCAACAATGTCAAATAGTTTTGTCATTTTGCTTAGTCACTCAGTCCTGTTTGACTTTTTGCAACTCCATGGACTGTAGCCTGCCAAGCTCCTCTGTCCATGAGGATTCTCCAGGCCAGAATACTGGAGTGGGTTGCCATGCCCTCCTCCAGGGGATCTTCCAAACCCAGGGATCGAACCCAGGTCTCCCACATTGCAGGTGGGTTCTTTACCATCTGAGCCACCAGTGAAGCCGAAGAATACTGGAGTGGGTAGCCTGTCCCTTCTCCAGGGAATTTTCCTGACAGGAACTGAACAGGTATCTCCTGCATTGCAGGTGGATTCTTTACCATCTGAGCTATCAGGGAAGCCCACTTAAAAGTGTCCATTGATGTTGGGGAAGAAAGGAGACAACAATCACTGAATCTGTCGAAAGATGTTTGTGATTTTGTCAAGAGCAGATTCACTGAGCAGACAGAGAAAAGATTGTAATAGGTAGAGAAATTTGTGGAGGGAATGTGTGGAAGTGGTCAAAGAGAGGGCTGACAGTGCTTTCAAGAATCTGAACTATGATACATAGGAAGAAAGAGGAAAAGTTATAACTGAAGGGGAATATAAGGTAAAGGGTAGTTGTTTTAAGAGGGAAAAGATGAGCATATTTAAATGTTTATGGGAAAGATCAAATAGAAAGGGAGCTAGGAGAAAGTGGCTATAATTAATAATCTGACAGAAGTGAGTTCATAGAAGATCAAGAATGAAGATGGGAAAGTATATTGTAAGAGAGGAGAGAATTGAAGGGAGGAATAGACAATAATAGTTGGAGACAAATACTCTAGTCTCAATAATTAATAACACATGTAGACAGAAGACCAATAAGGAAATAGCAGACTTACACTCCACTATAAACAAGTAGCTGGAGAAGGAAATGGCAACCCACTCCAGTATTCTTGCCTGGAGAATCCCATGGACGGAGGAGCCTGGAGGGCTACAGTCCACAGGGTCGCAAAGAATTGGACACAACTGAGAACTTCACTATAAACAAGTAGACCTAACAGACAAGTGTATCACACTCCTTGCAACAATAGCAGTGTACATATTTCACTCAAGTGCCAGGAACATTCTCTAGGATAGGCCATGTATTACTTCACAAATTTAAATCATACAGTGTATCTTCTCCCATGACAATGTAATAAAACTAGAAATCAGTAACAGGGAAACTTATGTAGGAGAGAGAGAAAACTAGATTTATTATACCATGACACAGAGAAAGGCAATCCCAATGAAAAGGGATTCCCAAGGAAAGGCAGTGCCAAAGCATGTTCAAACTACAACACAATTGCACTCATTTCACATGCCAGCAAAGTAATGCTAAAAATTCTCCAAGCTAGGCTTCAATAGTACGTGAACCAAGAACTTCCAGATATTCAAGCTGGATTTAGAAAGGACAGAGGAACCAGAGATCAAATTGCCAATATCTGTTGGATAATAGAAAAAGCAAGAGAATTCCAGAAAAAAAAATCTACTTCTTCTTCATTGACTATGCTAAAGCCTTTGACTGTGGAACACAATAAACTGGAAAATTTTTCAAGAGATGGGAATACCAGACCACCTGCCTCCTGAGAAACTTGTATGCAGGTCAAGAAGCAACAGTTAGAACTGGACATGGAACGCCAGACTGGTTCCAAATTGGGAAAGAAGTACTTCAAGGCTGCATATTGTCACCTTGCTTATTTAACTTATGTGCAGAGTACATAATGAGAAATGCCAGGCTGGATGAAGCACAAGCTGGAATCAAGATTGCCAGGAGAAATATCAATAAATTCAGATATGCAGATGACACCACCCTTATGGCAGAAAGCAAAGAGGAACTGAAGAGCCTCTTGATGAAAATGAAAGAGGCTAGTCAAAAAGCTGGCTTAAGACTCAACATTCAGAAAACTAATATCATGGCATCCAGTTTCATCACTTCATGGCAAATAGAAGGGGAAAAAATGGAAACAGTGACAAACTTTATATTTTCTTCCAAAATCACTGCAGACTGTGACTACAGCCATGAAATTAAAAGACACATGCTCCTTGGAAGAAAATCTATGACCAACCTAGACAGCATATTAGAAGGCAGAGACATTATTTTGCCAACAAAGGTCCATCTAGTCATGTGTGGATGTGAGAGTTGGACCATAAAGAAGGTTGAGTGCCGAAGAATTGCTGTTTTTGAACTGTGGTATTGAAGACTCTTGAGAGTCCCCTGGACAGGAAGGAGATCAAACCAGTCAATCATAAAGGAAAGCAATCTTGAATATTCATTAGAAGGACTGATGCTGAAGCTGAAGCTCCAGTACTTTGGACACCTGATGCAAAGAGCTGACTCATTAGAAAGGACTCTGATGCTGGGAAAGATTGAAGGCAGGATGAGAAGGGGGTGACAGAGGATGAGCTGTTTGGATGGCATCACCTACTCAATGGTCATGAGTTTGAGCAAGCTCTGAGAGGTGGTGAAGGACAGGGAAGCCTGGTGTGCTGTAGTCCACAGGCTCACAAAGAGTCGGACATGGCTGAGTGAGTGAACAACAATGCATTATGACGAAGTGGGATTTATCTCAGAAATAAAGAAGGGTGGTTCATTATAAGAAAATCAATCATTGTAACACATCACACTAACAAAATGAAGAAAGGAAACAATAATCACAATTGATGCAGAAAAAGCATTTGACAAAGTCCAGTACTATTTCATGATTGGAAAAAGTCAGAAAACTAGGAATAGCAAGAACTTCGTCAATGTAATAAAAGGCATCTATGAACCCCAGGTGGCTCAGTGGTAAAGACTCTGCCTGACAATGCAGGTGACATGTGTTTGATCCCTGGGTCAAGAAGATTCCTGGAAGAAAATGACAATCCACTTCAGTATTCTTGCCTGGAGAATCTCATGGACAGAGGAGCCTGGGGGCTACAGTCTGTAGGGTTGCAAAGAGTTGGAAGTGACTGAGAGACTGAGCATGCACACACATATGAACAACAAACAGCTAGCATCATTCTTCATAATAAGTGGGTAAAAACATTACTCTTTAGATCAAGAAGACAAGGATGCTTCCTTTCACCACTGCTGTTCAACATTGCACTGGATGTTTTAACCAAAGCAATTGAGAAGAAAAAAGAAGTAAAAGAAATTCAAATTGGAAAGAAAGAAGTAAGACTGTCTCCTTTTGCAGATCACATAATCCTCTATAAAATCCCACAGGATTCTCACACCAAAAAGAAACCCTTCTACAGCTAATAATTCAGTAAAATTGCAGAATACAAAATCAGCACACAATGTTCAGCTAAGTTTCTATACACCAGCAATGAACAATCCAAAAGGAAAATCGAGAAAACAGCCCTCTTTACAATAGTATCTCCCCAAAATAAATACATAGAATAAATTTAACCAAGTAGGTGAAAGACCTGTACATAAAATATTGATGAAAGAAATTAAAGAAGACAAATGGAAAGACATTCCATGTTCATTGATGTTCATGGATTGGAAGCCTTGATATTGTTAGGATATCCATACTACTGAAAGTGATATACAGATTCAATCCAGTCTCTATCCAAATTTGAATGGCATTTTTTTTGACAGAAACAGAAAAAATGCATCCTAAAATTTGTATGGACACTTAAAGGAATCCCAAAGAGCTTGAATAGTTTTGGAAAAGAACAAAATCGTAGGACTCACACTTCTTGATTTTAAAACTATAGTAATCAAAACAGTGTAGTACTGGCATAAAGATAGACAAATAGACTAATAGTATAGACTAGAGAGTCCAGAAATAAACCTATATGGGTCAGATGAACTTCAACAAGGGTGCCAAGACCACTTAGTGGAGTAAGCAGTCTGTTGGACAAAGGATATTGGGAAAACTGGATATCCATGTACAGATGAATATAAGAAATTGACTTAAAAATCAGTTAATGACCTAATTACAAAAACTAAACATAATAATTTTAGAAGCAAATATAAATCTTCTTTACCATGGATTTGATAATGTTTGAATAGAACACTGAAAGCAATAACAATAAAAGAACAAAAATAGATGGATTTATCAAAATTGAGAACTTGTGTTCAGCAAAGGTCTATAAAAAAGAACAGCCTATAGAATGGCAGAAAATATTTGCAAATCATACATCTGATAGGGGCCCATATCCAGAATATGAAAAACATTTTTTTTTTGCAACTCAACACAGAGCAGTGAACAGTATAATTTTAAGAAGGATGGAGAAACTTGAATTAGACATTTCTCTAAAGGTATACAAATGGTCAATAAGACTTTAAAACATGCTGAACATCATTAGTCATAAAGGAAATACAAATCTAGACCATAACTTTACAAACCCACTAGGATGGCTATAATTGGGGGTAAATAAAGGAAATAAGTGTTGGGGAGGACATAGAGAAATTGGAATACTGATAAAATTGCTAATAGAAAAATGAAATGATGCAGGTGCTATGGAAAAAGTTTTCCTGTTTCTCTAAAAGTTAGCATAGAATTGCTATTCGACCAAGAAATTCCATTCCTAGATGTAAACCCAAAAGAGTGAAATAGATACTGAAACAAACTCTTTCACATTATTCAGAGCAGCACTATGAACAATAGCTATCAGATGGAAACAACTCAAATGAAGAAACAAATAGATAAAGAAATTGTGGTATATACCATAAAATCAAATATTATAGTTTGTGGTCAGTTGCTTCAGTCATGTCTGACTCTTTGGGACCCTATGGACTGTAGCCCACCAGGCTCCTCTATCTATGGGATTTTCTTGCAAAACTGGAGCGGGTTGCCATGTCTTTCTCCAGGGTATCTTCTTGACCTAGGGATCGAACCCATGTCTCCTGCATCTGCAGGTGGATTCTTTACCACTGAGCCACTGGGGAAGACCCAAATATAATATTCAGCTGTAAAAAGGAATGATGTTCTTAATACATGCTACAACATGGATGAACTTCAAAACGTAAGTGAAAGGATGCAGACAGAAAAGGTCACTTACTGTATGATTCATTGATATGAGATATCCAGAATGGGTAAATTTGTAGAGGTGGAATGCAACTAGGGGTGGGTGGTGAGTAGAGAAGTGGCAAACTGCTTAATGGATAGGGAATTTCCTTTTCCTGCTAAAATGTAGGGAAGGGGAGGGAGGCGGGAGGGGGGTTCAGAATGGGGAACACATGTACACCCATGGCTGATTCATGTCAATGTGTGGCAAAACCACTACAATATTGTAAAGTAATTAGCCTCCAATTTAAATAAATAAATTTTAAATAAAATAAATATAAATTTAAAAAAGAAATTAGATACAGGTGGAGGTCACACAACATTGTGAATGTGATAGATGCCACTGTTCACTTAAGTAGTTACTTTTATGATACATGAATTTCACCACAATTGAATAAAGAAGAAATAAAATAGTAACTATTTGAGAAAGAAAACTCTTCAGTAAGGCAGGTATATAAATTAGAAGTCAGAAAAGAAAGTAACATTTAACAAACTAAATCATGAGAAGACTTACTCTAGGAAACACCTGAGAAAAGACAAGCAAGTAGGAAAGAGCTAAAGTCATATCCAAGCCAGCAGGGTCCAGGACTCCTAGACCTCCTGTCTTTCCCATGGTGGGGAGGCTGTCCCCTCAGGCTTCTGAAAGTTACTTAGGCTTTTACTTCTCCCAAAAGCAGGCGTGAAGAAAAAAAACGGGTTGGAGGCAAAGAAGGAGGAAAGACCTGCAGGACGTCCAGCCTCCTCACCAGTAGTCATTCTATCCTTTTCTCCCCTCCTTCACGGGGTTGTCTGTGTTGGTCTGATAGTGGTTTTGCCTTGGAAGGGCAAAAGGACCAAGGCCTAATGGGCTGATGGAGGCAGGGTCCTGCCCTCGGTTGGCATTTGCGGAGCCATGCTGCCATCAAGTGGAGCTTGTTTCTGTCAAAGCTCAAGTGATGGAGCCATGGATTGGGAAGAAACTGGCCCTGTGGGGGTTGAGAGGGGTGGGGATGGGTGTTGGGGCATCCTGAGGGTGCGCCTGGGCAACGGGCTCCAGGTTGTCCCTTCATCTGTGCACTTCATGGGAGACTGGACCGTGGTTCCGCAGTTGTGGAAGGCCCTCAGATACCCCGGGGCAGCCCGAGATGCCTGCCACTAGGAGTGCCAAGTGTAACTGGCCCCAGGCCCAGAATCTCAAAGCCTCTCAGCTCCCAGTGGGGAAAGGGGACGCCTGACCCCCAGTGTGGTCCCAGGCAGGGCACCCCGGCACTCCCCAGCAGGGACACCACTGGAGAAATTGCAGAATCCTTCTGGGTCCAGCCCAAAATGGCAGACAGGGGAAACTCCGCCCCCTGAGCTGGTCGTTCCGGTGCTGGGCAGAGCTCAGAAGGCCCAGCACAGCCTTGCTGATCCCTGGAGGCCTGGCAGAAGACAGGTGTCTGCTGCATGGACTTTTGAGAAACACGTTCCACTGGATGGTACTGTGGCTCCAGAAATGGCAGTTGCCCCTTTCCCACCCCCCAGCAAGCCTTCCTCTCCTTTTAGCCACCAGATAGAGTATGGGATGGGGGTGGAGATGGGGAAACGCTCGGGTCACCTTCCTCCTCCTCTTCTTGCTTCTCCCACTACCCCCCTTTCTTCTCGCTCCCCCCATCATCACCATCATCACGAGCAGCAGCAGGACCAATATCCCAATATCCTCATCATCGTCAATAGTCCAGCTCATACAGCACCCAGCTCCGTTTCAGCTGGGCTCCTCATAACGTTGGCCACGTTGGGATAACCTGAAGGTGTAGCTAGGCTGTTCTTGACTGCCTTCACGTGAACACCAATAACCCTCCAGAGATCCCACCAGTAGGCTTGCAGTTTCTTTGTATCTTCGGGTTCCTCCTAGCCTCTCTTGCTTGTCTGCACTGTGCCTCTTCCTAGGCAGCAACCCCTGTTCTCCTGAGGATCTGGTGGGACAGAGACAAGCAAGTCCCAGGGAGGTCCAGAAGTTTTTTTTACCCCTTCTGTAATAAGGGGGAATCTTTCCACAAGTCTCGAGGGTCCAGAAGAGGCCACCAGGCTGCCTCCCTGCGTGGTACCTCTGAACACTCATTCTGTGCCCATGGGTGGGACTTTGGGGGATGGCATGGATTACACAGGTGGAATCTTTGGGAATGCTCCCCTTGGCCTTGCCTACATTTGTCCACAGGTTTGCCACCTGGGTCTTTTCTGCCCACAGGCCTTGGTAGCCAGGCTCTTGGAAGCTTCAGTTCTGCACCAGGGACCTGTCTTCATGTCATCTATCTTTCTAGGTGCCCTCCCCCCACTAGCAATCCTATTAATTTTTATCCTCTGGGAAGTAGGTGGAGTTTAGGGGGAAGGGAGAGAGGAGGCAGGCTTGGGGATTGGAGGGGTCAGGTGGCAAGAAGGGAGCTTGGTGAGTTGGTTTGCCATGTAGATCTCAGCTTCTCAACCTAACCACTGACAGTAGCCTAGTATTCACCCTGGAAGCTCACCCCCACCCCAGGGGAATTATGGATTCCCCCTTAAATACATACACACACACACACAAGCAGGCATGGCAAGCATGACAAGGGGATCAGGGCCTTTATCCAGAGAGTTTTGGGATATGTGCAAAGAAAGAAAACACACAACCTGAAAGCTGACAGTTTCCTTTCATTCGGGGACCTTCCTGAGGGGTACAGCCACTCTGATAGCTCTGAGGAAAGGTTTCCCTAAAGGTAAGAGAGGAAGGAGCTAGCCTATTTTAGGAGTTTTTGTTAAAAAAAAGCAAGGAAAAAAATAAAGCGTGGGCAACACTGAAAGGTTACTGCTAGTCCACTGCCCACTCCCCCNAAGGGACGGGGAGGGAGGCGGGAGGGGGGTTCAGAATGGGGAACACATGTACACCCATGGCTGATTCATGTCAATGTGTGGCAAAACCACTACAATATTGTAAAGTAATTAGCCTCCAATTTAAATAAATAAATTTTAAATAAAATAAATATAAATTTAAAAAAGAAATTAGATACAGGTGGAGGTCACACAACATTGTGAATGTGATAGATGCCACTGTTCACTTAAGTAGTTACTTTTATGATACATGAATTTCACCACAATTGAATAAAGAAGAAATAAAATAGTAACTATTTGAGAAAGAAAACTCTTCAGTAAGGCAGGTATATAAATTAGAAGTCAGAAAAGAAAGTAACATTTAACAAACTAAATCATGAGAAGACTTACTCTAGGAAACACCTGAGAAAAGACAAGCAAGTAGGAAAGAGCTAAAGTCATATCCAAGCCAGCAGGGTCCAGGACTCCTAGACCTCCTGTCTTTCCCATGGTGGGGAGGCTGTCCCCTCAGGCTTCTGAAAGTTACTTAGGCTTTTACTTCTCCCAAAAGCAGGCGTGAAGAAAAAAAACGGGTTGGAGGCAAAGAAGGAGGAAAGACCTGCAGGACGTCCAGCCTCCTCACCAGTAGTCATTCTATCCTTTTCTCCCCTCCTTCACGGGGTTGTCTGTGTTGGTCTGATAGTGGTTTTGCCTTGGAAGGGCAAAAGGACCAAGGCCTAATGGGCTGATGGAGGCAGGGTCCTGCCCTCGGTTGGCATTTGCGGAGCCATGCTGCCATCAAGTGGAGCTTGTTTCTGTCAAAGCTCAAGTGATGGAGCCATGGATTGGGAAGAAACTGGCCCTGTGGGGGTTGAGAGGGGTGGGGATGGGTGTTGGGGCATCCTGAGGGTGCGCCTGGGCAACGGGCTCCAGGTTGTCCCTTCATCTGTGCACTTCATGGGAGACTGGACCGTGGTTCCGCAGTTGTGGAAGGCCCTCAGATACCCCGGGGCAGCCCGAGATGCCTGCCACTAGGAGTGCCAAGTGTAACTGGCCCCAGGCCCAGAATCTCAAAGCCTCTCAGCTCCCAGTGGGGAAAGGGGACGCCTGACCCCCAGTGTGGTCCCAGGCAGGGCACCCCGGCACTCCCCAGCAGGGACACCACTGGAGAAATTGCAGAATCCTTCTGGGTCCAGCCCAAAATGGCAGACAGGGGAAACTCCGCCCCCTGAGCTGGTCGTTCCGGTGCTGGGCAGAGCTCAGAAGGCCCAGCACAGCCTTGCTGATCCCTGGAGGCCTGGCAGAAGACAGGTGTCTGCTGCATGGACTTTTGAGAAACACGTTCCACTGGATGGTACTGTGGCTCCAGAAATGGCAGTTGCCCCTTTCCCACCCCCCAGCAAGCCTTCCTCTCCTTTTAGCCACCAGATAGAGTATGGGATGGGGGTGGAGATGGGGAAACGCTCGGGTCACCTTCCTCCTCCTCTTCTTGCTTCTCCCACTACCCCCCTTTCTTCTCGCTCCCCCCATCATCACCATCATCACGAGCAGCAGCAGGACCAATATCCCAATATCCTCATCATCGTCAATAGTCCAGCTCATACAGCACCCAGCTCCGTTTCAGCTGGGCTCCTCATAACGTTGGCCACGTTGGGATAACCTGAAGGTGTAGCTAGGCTGTTCTTGACTGCCTTCACGTGAACACCAATAACCCTCCAGAGATCCCACCAGTAGGCTTGCAGTTTCTTTGTATCTTCGGGTTCCTCCTAGCCTCTCTTGCTTGTCTGCACTGTGCCTCTTCCTAGGCAGCAACCCCTGTTCTCCTGAGGATCTGGTGGGACAGAGACAAGCAAGTCCCAGGGAGGTCCAGAAGTTTTTTTTACCCCTTCTGTAATAAGGGGGAATCTTTCCACAAGTCTCGAGGGTCCAGAAGAGGCCACCAGGCTGCCTCCCTGCGTGGTACCTCTGAACACTCATTCTGTGCCCATGGGTGGGACTTTGGGGGATGGCATGGATTACACAGGTGGAATCTTTGGGAATGCTCCCCTTGGCCTTGCCTACATTTGTCCACAGGTTTGCCACCTGGGTCTTTTCTGCCCACAGGCCTTGGTAGCCAGGCTCTTGGAAGCTTCAGTTCTGCACCAGGGACCTGTCTTCATGTCATCTATCTTTCTAGGTGCCCTCCCCCCACTAGCAATCCTATTAATTTTTATCCTCTGGGAAGTAGGTGGAGTTTAGGGGGAAGGGAGAGAGGAGGCAGGCTTGGGGATTGGAGGGGTCAGGTGGCAAGAAGGGAGCTTGGTGAGTTGGTTTGCCATGTAGATCTCAGCTTCTCAACCTAACCACTGACAGTAGCCTAGTATTCACCCTGGAAGCTCACCCCCACCCCAGGGGAATTATGGATTCCCCCTTAAATACATACACACACACACACAAGCAGGCATGGCAAGCATGACAAGGGGATCAGGGCCTTTATCCAGAGAGTTTTGGGATATGTGCAAAGAAAGAAAACACACAACCTGAAAGCTGACAGTTTCCTTTCATTCGGGGACCTTCCTGAGGGGTACAGCCACTCTGATAGCTCTGAGGAAAGGTTTCCCTAAAGGTAAGAGAGGAAGGAGCTAGCCTATTTTAGGAGTTTTTGTTAAAAAAAAGCAAGGAAAAAAATAAAGCGTGGGCAACACTGAAAGGTTACTGCTAGTCCACTGCCCACTCCCCCATTCCAACCCTCCCCCACCCCAGGCTAGCAAAAGCCAGTAAACATACATACGTACATACATATATACACAGAAAACAGCCAGACATCTCATTCTCTGTGTGGGAAGGTTCCAAAGTCTGCGCCCATTGAAATCATTCCTAGATTCACATCTGAACTATCCAGGCCCCATATCCTGGCTCTCCTTTTGCCTGAATCCCTCTCAGGGGGATACCTTTTGGGGCAGCTGCAGTGGCTGAGTGCAGGGCCACAGTGTTTGTTCATGGAAAAGGCCAGGGACATTGTTTTGGTCCACGGGTGCAAGGGAAAGCAAGTGGTCTCCATGGCGTGAGTGTTTAAGGATGTCATGCCCATGCCACCCAGTGCCTCACGAGAGACCAGTGTGGAAGGTGATCCCGAGTCTCTTTTGTAAGTTCCTCAATGTTTCCTTTCTTTGCTCCTTTAAAGTCTTCCTAGGTATGTAACCCAAACGGGAGGGAGCTCCAAATGAAAGCAAATCCATGTCCCAGGGATTTCCCACACTCGGAAGTATCTTAAGGACTCTTAGAACTGAGGAGTGGCAGTTTCGGACATTCTTCTACTTATGCCAAGCTGTCCCAGGAGGTAGGCCAACATTTGACATTGGTGAGAGAAAATCAGACACACAGCAAACAGCGCACTAAAACCAAAGTCACCACCTTCCTGTCAGGTAGGACCTGAGGTGGATCTTTCCCAGGCATTAAACATCAGGACTTGTGGGACCCTTACTTGGGGAAGATGCAGGGAGGAAGGAAGGAGGGCAGGGATTGGGACCAGCAAGTGGTGGACTCCCTACTCTCTGCATCACTTCACACCTTCCCTTGCCTTTTCCCGGGCTTACTTCCTGAACTGGGGCACACACCCACACATAGTGTTGCATTCCTGAAAACACACCTGTGCAGGCCCCGCCACAACCCAACCCCCGTGCTGGCACCCATTCCACCAAGTCTCGGCTGACCCAGTGGTTGCCTTTCCTTCCTTGTTCCCTATCTTTCCTCCTTGCCCCTTTTCTGTTTGTCTTTCCATTTCCCAGTTGGGCACTAGGGCATCGGGGAACAGGCCTGTCTCTGGATGGGGTTCAGCCCCTTGCCTGCATGGCTGAGGCTCTACCCTGGCTGATAGCTCTTCTCAAGAGGCCACGGTTGGTTCCACCTGCCTACTTGGGACACAGTGCACTGGAGACCCCCTTCACACTTCACCTCCACTGTGATTCTTTCTTGTGCTTTCAGTTTGCTCTCCACTTTCAGCTCCTTCCTTTCAATCCTTCCCTGTGTCCTGAAGGCAGGGTGCCTGGGAGCATCAACGCTGCCAACACTTTTACTTTTCCTGTGGGAGTGAGGGGCACTCCCTCACAACCTTCCTTTAATTGTCATCGGAGATTATTACCTCATCCCTCTGGTGTGTGCCCTTCACCTCCCACTTTTAACCTACAGTTCTCAGATTCCTCCCTAGCCTTTCTGAGCCTCGTGTGCATGCCCCGGGCTCTTTAGCCCTGACATGCTCAGGGCATCCAAACTTGGCCATGGCTCTCCTTTTGCCTTCTAGAGGCTTGCCAGGTCTACTGCCCGGGTGGTTGGTTGGTTTGTTGGTCTGTCAGTCTGGAGCCCTGGAAGGCACTCAGGAAGGGACCACTCCTGACAAGGGGCTGCCTGGCAGCATGTCCTTTGGTTTCCAGGCAGCTTGTGTTTCCCTTTCACTCCTTGTGTATGTTGTATGAGAGACACAGTGAGGCGCCCTTGCACAGGGCCCAGGGGCAAGCAGTGTTGGAACTTGGAGGTGGCATGGCCACAGTGGTGGTCTTCCCACTCTGACTTTCAATTTCTCTTGGCTGGCCTAGTGTCCTTGCCATTCTGCTCTTTGGTTAAGGGGGAGGTACAGGTGTAGGAGAAAGCAATAAGTAGAGTGGTTCAGTTTCCACTCTTCCCCTGCATCACTGATATCTCCTCCCTTCTCATGGTGAAGATCCCTGCCATCCCTCAGAAAACCCCCAAGAACTAAACATAAATACATATACACAATGGAGTATTACTCAGCCATTAAAAAGAATACATTTGAATCAGTTCTAATGAGGTGGATGAAACTGGAGCTGATTATACAGAGTGAAGTAAGCCAGAAAGAAAAACACCAATACAGTATACTAACATATATATATGGAATTTAGAAAGATGGTAATGATAACCCTGTATGTGAGACAGCAAAAGAGACAGATGTATAGAACAGTCTTTTGGACTGTGGGAGAGGGAAAGGGTGGGATGATTTGGGAGAATGGCAATGAAACATGTATAATATCATATAAGAAATGAATCGCCAGTCTAGTTTTGATGCAGGATACAGGATGCTGGTGTTGGAACACTGGGATGACCCAGAGAGATGGTATGGGGAGGGAGGTGGGAGGGGGGTTCAGGATTGGGAACACATGTACACCCGTGGTGGATTCATGTTGATGTATGGCAAAACCAATACAGTATTGTAAAGTAA